>JAADWP010000040.1:0-60555 GCA_023336215.1 Globisporangium iwayamae
CCCCCCCCCCCCCCCCCCCCCCCCCCCCCCCCCCCCCCCCCCCGCCAGGAAGGAAGCGGCTTGCGACGCGGGCTTGCTGCTTGCTTGTTGGTGGCTTCCTTGCACAATGTGGTCAAAGTTCAAATGACCCGTCCTTTGCCGAGCCCAAAAGCTCTCTCGCTCTCTTGGTGCAACAAAGCAAGCAAGCGAGCACAACTACAACAGACAACAGACAACAACAAGAGGAGGAAGTTGCTGGGCAACCCAAAAAAACCAGAAGGCAACCAAAAGGGGGGAGGAGCAGCGCAAGTAGGGGAGGGGAAGCGAGCCAAAACACGACTTCCAGCCAATGGACGTGTGCCAAGCAACATTTGGTCCAATGAGAGAACGGGTTCGGCGGGCTTCTATTCGAGCCCCTCTGTGTTCGTACGTACGTATGCGACGATGTTCTTCTTCCACCTTTGCTTGCGCTTGTTCTCTGACTGTCGCGTTCGCTCTCCCAACAGCAGGCAACGGAAAACCCGCGAGCATACAAGCGGCAAGACGATGCGGATGAGGGGACACGAACCCGTCTCGGGCGCGGCCCGCCGCCGTGTACCGAGATATCCGGACATTCTTACTATTACATACATAGCGTTCTTACTACATTTATGTATCCGTAAATGTACGTATACTCGATGAAAAAACACAACCGTGTGCGTGCCTTGCTTGCTTTTGATGCGGGTGGCAGGCAGGCAAACAATTTGGGGGACGCATGTTTTCGAAAAAAATAATAAGCTGCGGTCCGCAGCAAGTGGAGGGTTCGTTGTGCGAGTACATATTGTTGGGCAATGGGCACCAGTCTCTCACGCACACACAGGCAGGCGCTCCGCCAGTCAATCACCAAATGCGACGCGCGCTTGCTGCTGCCGTCGCTTGTGCTGCGTGCATGAACGCATTTCTACTAAAGTATACGGTGGCGGTGCACAGGCGGTGCAGTTTTGTTCTGGAACACTCGGAGCACTCGCCGCTGCGGTGTGGTGGTGTGGGTTGTTTGCGGAGCCGAAAAGTGTTGATGACAAAAAAAAAGCGTGGGACGACAGGAGTGTGTGTGAGCGTAAGTCTGAGTGAAGCCCCACACGCAAGCTGTTGTTGTTTGTTTGGTGGGCTTACTTTGCGTTTGTTGTTGGGCTTGCTTTGCGCATGCTGCGTTGGAGCCGTTTGACGGCGGCGGCGGCGCACAAAGCGAAGCCAGCCGGCCATCCGGATGACAGCGTCTGCTGCTGCCAGCAAAGAGGAAAGCAAGCCATTTGGGAAAGAGGATGGAACGCGAGCTTTTATTTTTTCAAGGAGGCTGGCTGTTCCGTGGAAGATTCCGTTACTTCCGCGGAAACCTCGCAAACCATGGAACGCTGCAAGTTGCCTTTTGCTCTTTGGCTTGCTTGTTGTGTTGCCTGTTTGCTTTTGCGCCGTCCATCTCTTTTTGACGGTGGCTGCAAAGGGCACAACGAGAGCGCAGAGCAGATGAGCTGGTACTGTATCCAAGGAGGGCGACTTCAACGTGGCCAAGCTTGTGGCAACACCAAAAGCAAACCAACACGTCCGCAAAGCAAATAGGACTTGGCACAGAAATGAAAAAGGGAGGGAGGAGGCTGTTTATTTGCTGGTCACAGCGAGCTCCAAAAATAGCCTTTCGCCATTGTTATTAATCCTCAGCCAGCTCGCTCTGTCGCGAAAGAATGACAGCACGAAATGCAAAAGCGGCGCGTCGTGCGCAGATTCAACAGACGACAGCAACGACCTTTCGTACAATTTTAAACTCGATGGCGCCGCCGCCACCGCCGTCCCCGGTTTTCGATTTTCCTTCCACATTTTTCTCAGCGCCGCGCGCTCATTGGCCACATTCTTGTGACGAAAGGACGCAACCCAGCCATCATTTTGCACCCACAACTTTCCCTTCTTTACCATCCAATCATGCCCTGTGCGAACGACAGACAACAGCAGCAGCGCTCAGTACGTGGCCTTGTACAAGCCATATGTAACAAGCTAGGCAAGCCAACAAAGAAGCACGCGCAACGGTACCAATCTTTGACCTTGTGCATAGTAGCCAGCCACCTTGCCTCTCCTCTGAGAGCGTGGTGTCACGGGGAGTGTGGACAGCCAAACCCAAATGCGCTCGATATCCAACAGTTGTGAAGTGGGTGAGAATGGGGAATGGCAGGAGCAGAAGCACAAAGGGCGGACCTTGCGAGCCCTGAAGAGTCGTCAGTGGGCGGGGTGGGACCCGCGTCTGTCCGTTCATGCAAGTTGCATTGCGCGTGTTGTGTGTGTGGGCGGAAGTAGGCGTTACGCAAGCAACCTCTTTGCTTTCCGCCCTGCGTAACGGCCACTATGGCTTCCGACCACTTGGTTTTGCTGTGAGTTTGTCCATCATCGAGTTGAATGAGTTGCGTCTGCCAAAGCCAAAAGCCAACAACACTTGCTGAGTTGCCGCTGGTCCGCGGAATGGGTACATCTGCGTCCTCCGGAACGCGCGCGGAACGACAACCGGAAACGAGAAAAGTGAAACCGCCCGTGCTGTCTGGTTTGACGAAAAAGGCAGCCAAAGCAAATCGATCACCGCACCTGATTGGCTGTAATCACCCATGCAAAAATCAGGAAGCGGTCACGGAAAAGGCGCAGAGGGAGGACCAAACAAAAAGTATCTTTCCAGCAATTCTCGTGTTGAGGTCCCTCCTTCCCAAGTTTGCTTTTTGCTCTTCTCCCTCCCCTCTCATCCGGTCATTCGACCGGCCCCAAAGCTCTCTCTCTCTCCACTTCCAAATCATCATTCATCCGCCGCCTACTTCCTACAAACTTTCGCGGCTCGTTCCTTTCTTCCCTCCTTTGGAGGACTCACTCGGGAGGCCTGGCGTGCGCCCTTTCGGGCTCGCAGCCGAGCCACTCGTAGCGTTCTTCCGCCGGACGGACGGACGGACGACCACACAAATTTTGCCAGTCAACTCGTCCAACTCGTTCACGATGGTTTCGTCCAAACAGAAATAGACTTGCTCGACTTGCGCCTGGCTTCGCTCGTTTTTCCGCTTGCTTGTTTGTTCGCTTGGCCAAATGAGCGATCTTTCTTGCGTGGAAGAGATTTGGAGGCATGTATGTGTAATGAACTTGTTCACACACTTGCCTACACGAGCACACGAAAGGATGGAAACCATCCAACAAACAACGCGTTGGTTTTGCTTGTGACTGCTTTCCTCTTTGGTTCGTGGCTGTTGGGCGCTCGTAATCGCTTACTGTTCTGGCTGGATATGCGCGATATCCCACGGTCCGAGAATCTCGCTGCACACAAGCAAGCAAGCAAACAAAGCAAGACCACACAACAAATAAGCAAGCAAGGAGCTGGTTAGATAGCCACGCAACCACTCGCACGAGCAAAACAAAGTAACAAGAACGTACTTTTTGTACTCTTGCACGTGCATGAACCAGAGCGGACAGACGAACGATAAAAACACGATGAACAGCGCGCTCACAACAGACAACAGGCGCGAGATCGGCCACGTCAGGCATGTCGACAGCAAAAAGAGCGCCACCGCTGTCACCAGATGCGCGCGCTCAGAGTTGCGCTGCACAAACAAGCACGCAAACAACGCAAAACAACACGAAACAAACAAGCTGTGTGACTTGCGGAACAACCAGCCAAGACAAGAACAAGCAACACTTGCGCAAGTTTGTGCTTGCAGCTCGCACCTTGACTTCACGCTGGAAGATCGGAAAGAGCGCAAAGATCTCGATCGCCAGCAGGATGAACGCGAAGACGTGCTCGTTCGACTGGAGCCGCGAGCCCAGCAGCACGGCCGTGAAGATGGCCGCGTTGAGCGAGATCGTGCCACTGAAGCTGCAAGTTGCATACTGTTATTAGTACGGATGAGCTTATGCGAATATTCTATGTGAACAGCAACAGCAACACCAAACGCAAACACACAAAGACGCACCGGCCGATGCCCGAGTTGACGTAGTTATAGTCGTGGCTGACGATGTGCAGAAACGCGAGGAAGGACGCGAGCATCGAGATCGTGTCGTCAGCGTACGACTTGGTAAGCGTGCGCAGCACGGGCGAGAGGATCGAGAGCGTCGCGCAGAAGAGCAGACTGGAGCTCAGCGCGTCCATTGCAGCTGTACAAGTAACAAAGGCAGACGCACATGAACACACGCAATGAATAGTGCACAATGCTGACAGTCATTTCCATATATGGAAACGTACGCAGCGCGATGCGGAAGCGGAAGCGCAAGATCGCGTAGCCTGCGACCGCGAGAAAGATGTCGATGACGCCGAGCAGCGCGACGGAGACGATGTCTTGGCGGATGAACTCAAACACGGACTGTGCAACAACGTAGAGGGTATTCATTATGATCTTTTCACCTTTTTTGCGACTGTTAGTGCAGCGAGCAGCTCACGCGTAGCAAACGTACAAAGAAAATGAGCACGGCGCAGATCTGCTGCGTGATCGCGGCCGACGAGCGCACCATACCCCAGTAGTCGTGCTCCTTCACATTCGCTGCACACACATCAACCACAACGCCACATAACAACACCATCATGTTCGTGAGCAGGCACCCAGAAACGAAGAGCTACATGGCATGAGCATACCGTTGGTTTTCATCTGCTCGAGGAAGGTGTCATCCACGTAGTTGTCCTCGAAGGGCTGCGTGGTGTAGAGCACCTTCTCCCACTTGGGTGGCGACGCCTGCCGGGTGCACGGAGCGACGTCAGTGGGCAGACGCACACGCAGAGACAACAGTCGGCGTCATGCGCTCGCATTTCGTACCATTTTGCCTTTTTTGCTTTTGGTATTTTGTGTGTGAAAAAGAGTGGGCTTGTATTCGAGAGTTGCAGTAGTATATTTGCACTATTTGAGTGCTATCGATTTTGCTTAGGTACGTATTATATCATGTAAAATGTTGAAATATTGCGCAAGTACAGTGATAATATTGCAAAAAGGAAAGGAAAAAAGAAAACTTTGCACCGCACAAATTGTGAATGAGCGGATCTCGATTATAGCGCTTTTAGCCATCACCGAGCCGTGTCCGCGGAAGACAAACCGTGCATTGTACCAGCCAGCCAACTTGAATGCTTGACCTTGCCTTCAGCACTGGAGCACTGCAAAGAGTGTAAGTACAGTACGTGGTGGGCGGGGACCGACCCCTTTGGAAATGGCCACTGCACTCCCTTTAAAGTACGAGGCAGGCAGCGTCCGCAATCCAGAAAAGGGCCATTCCGTCTCCGGTTAAAAATTAAAACCCCTTGCAGACTCCTGCAAAGGGAGCTCTACGTGTCAGGTAGAGCGTTAGTTTCCTTACTCATTGAGTTTAAGCCAGATTGCTCACGCGCGCTCCAGCTCGTGACTATATGATAACCAAGTACCATACGAACATGTGCTCCATTTTTTCCAACCTCATCTCAACTAATCTCACCAGGCGAACGAGGATCTCGAAGGGACGCATTCTGCTCCAGCCAGGCGACCCGTCATAACATGACACGAGTGAAGCCATAATGGAGTGAGCGCCTCATCAGCTCTTAGTTGCATCACACGAATGAGTGGGATGCAGCTACTACTGCTACGTGTCGTTGTGCTAGCAGTCGGAGCTCTGTGGGCAATGCGCCTGAATGTCGCTGCTGCTGTTGCATTTCCCGAGAGCGCTAGGTCCGCCAAGTCAGTCGATCTACGCGCCAGCTACAATCTCAACAACAAGCCCAGCGCTCATGTCCACACTAAAGAACAGCAGCAGTCTGGCGAGTGCACGTCCGTCACGGACGAGTCCAGGGAAGCAGTCTGTCTGGTGTTCGACGCCCACGTGTTCGAGGCCTCACGGCCCATCGTGCGACTACTCATCCAGAAGAGCTACGGCGCGATCTTCTGCACCGGGTGGCTCTTTGGGTGCGAGGGTCACGTGCTCACGAGCCACCACTGCGTCTCTCAGGAGAGCGAGGCGAGTGCCACGACCATCGAGTTCCTCGCCCAGGGCGACACATGCGCCCAGCAGTGCGACGCGCCCAAGCTCTGTCCGGGCAAAGTTATTGCGCGAAGTGCTCAGATCATCGCGTTCTCGCCCGAACAGGAGCTCGACTTTGTGCTGTTGCTGCCAAAGCTCTCGCCCTCGCAACTCACGCAAATGGTCGCGGACTATGGGTTCCTGAGCATGCGCGCGACACAAGGCGTACTTAACGAGCAGATCTTCATCCCGCAGCACCCGGCGGGCTTTGGCAAGCGCATCGCGCTCAAGCACGACGCCCAGTACGCGCGCGTGCTCTCGTCCACCGAGTCGAGCTGCAATTCCAGGAACGACAGCCTCGCGTACCTACTAGACACCCAGGGCGGGTCATCAGGTGCGCCCGTAATCGCGAGTGGTGACATGAGCGTCGTTGGCGTGCACTACTGCGGAGGTATGTGGCTCGATGCATCGTTCCGGCTGGTAATTACCGCTCACTTGCAGGCTTATATCGGTATATGTGCTCACTAGGCTGCCGGAACTCTGCGATCCCAGCCCAGGAGATCGTCCGCAACCTTCAGTCCGACGGCAAACTCCCGTCTTGCGCGCTCTCAGCGATGGAGTGGCCGCCTCCAGTTTTTCAGAATAACTGAAGAAGCTGTTAGGTTTTAGCAGTCTGATAGTTCAGTGTATGTTGCGAGTAGCTTTTCATTGTGGTTATCAAGCCATCCCAACCATTCATTCGTGATGTGAGATACCAGTAGTACGTATGTACAGTATGCAAAGCTCCCTACTGTACAATAGCAAATCAATGGCCTAGTAGCTCATCTTCTGCGGCGCGGCGCACCAGGGGCAGTTGCCGAACTGCTTGACCCACTTGTTCCACGTCTCGCGGTCCGCGATGACCTTGCACGTTGTGCAGTGCACGGTCGTCTTGGCGCCCACGGGGAAGCCCGTTATGATACACGGCTCGCTCTTGACCTTACACTCGGCGCAGGTGAGAGTGGCCTCGTAGATCATGGCCTTGCACTGGCCACACGCGCGCTCGGGCAGTTTTTCCTGGACCTGCTGGTCCATGGAGATCGTGAGCACCCAGTCGCGGATCTCCTCGCGGGCGCTCTCGTCGGCCAGGAACTGCGCGTCCGGAAGCGCAAACTCGAGCGGCGTGGGGATGTCCGTGCCGAGAAAGTCCGTGTTGTCCAAGTTGCTCGCGTCCCCATCGTCGATGGCCTCACTCAGGTCCAGGTACCGGTTGAAGAACACAAACGCTGGGCTGAACCACTTCTTCTGCCGTGCGGCCGCCCCGGCCAGAAAGAACATCTTGTCCGCAGGTAGCAGTCCGATGAAGCGTAGAAGCGACATGCTGATCTTGGCCGCGACGTCGTCGAGCCCCGCGGCGGACGCCTGGCTCTTGACCACGAAGAAGTGCGCCACGAGCAGTAGCTGCTCGAACTTCTGCGCCTCGCTCTGCGGGAACTCCTTGCTGCTGCGCAGCTCTTTTACCAACTTGCGCAGGCACTTGACGAGCTCCACGAGCGCCGTCTCGTGGGACGTGCTGACCTCGGCCGCCTGCGAGCAGCCCAAGCTCTTGCGCACGATCTGCTCGGCCATCTTGAGCGCGGCCGGATCCAGCGGTATCCCGTACTCACCCACGGTCTTGATCGCCGTGTCCGTCTCGTCCAGCTCGCAAAGCCGCTCGCAGCGCATCACGAGGTACTTGGTAAGCGTCTTGGCGCCATGCTTGGCCGCGGACGAGAGCACCTTGTCCCACTCGCCGCGCTGGATCCACGCGTCCAGTGCGGACCCGCCGCCCTTGGTCTCATCTTCCGAGACTGCGGCCGCCGAGTTCACCGCAGCCGCGAGCTTGGACTCTTTACGCTCGGTCGCGTACTGCTGCATCTTGGACTCCTGGGCTGATGGGGTGTAGGACGTAGAGGACAGTTTGGCCTCCGCAGCTGCGCTCATTGACTGTTGGTGACCACCACTAGATCCTCCGCCGCCAAAGGCGCTGGCTTGCTGGGCGCGCTCGAGTCTCGGCAGAAGCTCAGGCGCGTGCTGCTCACATAATTTCTGTGCCGCGGCCCAGTTGTTCACGCGCAGGTAGCAGTCGAGCGCCTCGTTCATCTTGTCGATCGACTTGAAGAACTCGGCGGCCGAGTCGAAGCGCGACATGCCCAGTAAGCGCGACGCCACCTCCTCGACGATGGACTTGTACCGCGCACGGTCGTACTTGGCGCACAGGTCAACCGCTTGCGCCCAGAGCGCCTCGATCTCGTCCGGGTCCTCAAGTTGGTCCTGCGAGATGGACAAGTACGCGTCGATGGCCTGGACGTACTGCTGTGAGGCGACCCACATCTCGCAGGCCTCCATAAGCTCCTCCTTCTTCTTGGGGCCACCGGAGAAGATCGCCCGCTGGTGGGCCATGTTCACCTCCATGAGCTTGTGGGGCAGGTGGCGTTTGGCGATCCGCACGGCGTCGTGCCACAGCGAGCCTTCTAGGTACGCGGCCAAGGCCAACTCAGGTTTGCCCGCACTGAGAAAGAAACCCTCAGCTCGCTGGTACTCCTTGCGCTCGATCCAAAGTCGCGCCTGGGCAATGAAGACGTCTGAGACCGACGCTGGGTCCGCGCTCTCGGCCACGCGCATGGCGTTCTGCCAGTCCTGCTGGTGGATGTACATGTCGAGCGCCTCGCGGGGCTTTCCCGCTTTGATGAACTCTTCCTCGGCTTCCTTGAAGCGCTCCTCGTCCTCCAGGAAGAGCGCGTGTTTGAGATGCACCTCGGGCAGTTTCTTGGACGCGCAGTTCTTCGCGAGCTCGAACGCGTGCTCAAAGGCCCCGCTCTCGATCGCATAGTCGATGGCCGGCTCGACGAGCCCCAGCCGCGCAAGCAGCTTGGCTCCCTGTTCCCCACCTAAGTCCATGGCCCAGGCGTATGCCACGCGCTTGGACGCGTTGATACCGCCGTGGAACTTGGACACGCGGATCGCTTCGTCCCACATATCGTTCGAGCGATACATGTTGACAGCAGCCTGCCAGTCACCCGCTTCGGCGAAGTGGTGCTCGGCCTCCTTGTAGTTGCCCGCGTGCTCGAGCTGCTGCGCCAGATACATGTGGGTCTCCTTGAGCAGCTCCTTGCGATATTTCGTGACCAATCTGATCATCTGCTCGTAGTTTTTCTGGTTCTTGTACATGTTGATCGCCAGGTCCGGCTCGTTCACGGTCAGGAAGAGCTTCTCGGCCTCCTTGAACTTGCCCTGGCGCTCCATGCGGTGAGCCTGCTCGACGTACAGCCGCTCGGTCTCGTACTTGTCCAGGTGGTTCAGTGCGACCTGGTAGGCCGCGTCCCACCTGTTCGCGCGCGTGTACATCTCCACGGCATCGCGTGCGGCGTCGGCCTTGATGAAGCACCGCTCAGCCTGCTCGAAGTTCTGCGCGTCCTGGTAATGACGTGCCAGCCTGCGGTAGTAGGGCAGTGAGACGTCGTCATCCAGGGTTTCAACAAGCTGCCCCGCTTTGGCCCACTGCCGCGAGTTGAGCGCGGCCTCGACGGCCTTTGTGGGCATATTCCCCTCAATGTAGTGGTTGATCGCCATGTCCATCTGCTTCTGAGAGACAAGGTAGTCACCCCAGGCCTCCTCCAAGCGCATAACCTTGTCGGGGAAGTGCTTGCGCGAGAGCTCCACGGCCTTGCGGAACGCGTTCGCCTTGATGAACGCGGCCAGCGCGCGGCTCTCCTGCTCCATCTTCTCGAACTGGTCCCCAGCTTTCTCAAACATGCTCGCAGCATATAAAGCCTCAGCTACGGTCTCCAAGAGCTGCTTATGTTCGCGACCAATGTTGCGCTGGTTGAGCAACTGGGCCGCCTTGGCGGGGAGTCCACCCTTCAGGTACAGACTGACTGCACTCGCGTAGTCGCCCTCCTTGACCTTGAGCGCCGCAGCCTTTTCCTCCTGGCGTGAGGTGACCAGGTAGTCGTAGTAGCTGCGCTTCATCTGGTCGCAGTTGGCGTGGCTCTTGGCCTCAGCCACGCGGATCGCGTCCTCCCACTTGTGCAGGTGCTGGTACATCTCGATGGCTTCCTCAAGCTGGCCCTGCGAGAGCAAAATGTGCTCAGCGCTGCGGTAGTCGTTCTTGAGGATTGAGAGCTTCGCGCGCACTTTCCAGTGCACGATGCCGTCGTCGAACTTGGACTTCTCCATCCAGTCGACCTTGTTCGCCTTGCGCAGGAAGCGCGAGCGCGAAACGTCCCCCAGGGCCGCAGCGCAGCGCTCGGCGATCCGATGGTCGTTCTGCTTGAGAGCCTCATCGCAGAGCTGTCCCCACATGGCCTCGGTCTCGGGCGTGAGTTCAAGCGGCTCGAGGATCGACATGGCCTGCACGAGCTGCATGTCGTCGATGGCCGTGCCGAAGGCGATGAGCGACTCGTCGAGCTGGTACGACGCCGTGTGCATGCCCTCGTCCACGATCACCTCGGTGCGACCATTGCCGCGCTCGATCTGCTCGACGTCTCCTTTGATCTGGTAGATCGTGGCCTTGTCGGGCGCGCGGATGTTGTACCAAACAGAGAGGTTCGTGCGGTTCTGCGCCACCACGACGTCGGACTCGGGCACCCACTGCACGTAGTTGCAGTAGTTGAGCAGCGTGCTGCGCTTCTGCGCGTCCAGATCAAACAGGTGTAACTGGCGGCGCTTATCCCGGAACAGCAACAGGCTGCCGCGCGCGTTGAGCTCGAGCCAGTCGATGCGTGAGTCGTGGTTGATCGTCGTGGACGCGTGCAAGTGCAAGTCCTTGACCGAGATCGTCTGCAGGTCCAGTAGAAACGCGACCTTCTTGTTCTCAACGCTCTCGGGTCCACCTGAGGAGGACGGTAGTGTCTTCTGCTGGAGGACACCCAGGTCCGTGAGCTGGTGGTGGCGTTCGTTGATGCGCACGCTGAGCAAATGCGTACTGAGGTGCTCAGTGCGCACTGAGCCCAGGATGTCGTTCTGGCCATACTCGATGAGCGCGAGCTCGCCGGCCTGGTACACGATGCACACGCTCTCGTTCTCGAACATGTACTTCTCGCTGCCCGTGCTTTGCCACTGAACCTCGCTGAGCTTGGCCGAGTCCAGGTCTCCCACGAGTAGCGTGTTGGTCGTGTTGCCCACAAGGAAGCGGTCCTGGAAGACGTTGATCTTGGTGATCTCACAGCCAAAGGCTGAGCGCACGACCACGCGTGCCCCGTTCGAAAGTCGCTTGACGATGACTTGGCTCAGCGACACGTACGTGAACTCGAACTTGCCCTTGTATCGGTACCGACGCACGCAGGCGTCGTAGAGATCGAGCGCGCCGCAGACCGAACCCACAGCCAAGCGGCTGCCGTCACACTTCCAGGCGAGTGCCGTGACCGAGTACAAGTTCTCGATGGTCTTGACGCCGATGGCCTCCCATGATTCGCTCTTGATCTGGAAGTTGTACGTGTAGAACGAGTTAAAGTTGCCCACGACGACCGAATCGCCCGTCGGGTTGAACACGGCGCACGTGAACTCGCCGCACTTGTCGTCGCTCGCGTAATCGAACGTGCGCACCTGGCCGCCGTCCTTGTCGTAGAAGGTCACTCTGCGGTCGTTCCCAGCGGCCACGATACTCTCGCCCCAGGCGAGCGCGTAGGGTACGCACGAATGCACAGCAATCTTGGTATGCGTGGGGCCGCCGTTGACATCGTCAAACACGAAGCGGTAGATGGACCCGTCGTAGTGGGCCGAGAGGATTGCCGTCCCTTCCGGATTAGCACATACAGCCGAAACGTAGGACCCGGACGCGTAGAGCGTCGCGGGCTTGTTGCTGCGCAGCTGGCCGACCTTAACCTTGCCGTCCGCGAGTCCGAATACGATCTCATTTGGGTGCGTGTTTGGCCACGCGAGCGACGTGATCGAGCAGCTCTGGGGGAACTTGTTGCAGATGCTCTTCTTGTCGCCCCAGTCAAGTCCGATCTTGTAGATGAACACAATGTTGTCGCTCTGCGCGACCGCGAGTTTGGAGCTATCGGGCGAGAACTCGAGCGCGCGCACGACGTAGTTCTTCTCGCCTTTGTCTGCCGGCTTGGTACTGAACTTGTCCTTGCGCTCGCCCGTCTGCGCGTCGAACATGTGCACGACGCGTTCGACGGTGACGACGGCGAGGCGGCGGTTGTTGGGCGACCACGCGATCGCCGTCACCTTGCACATGCCCTCGGTCGCCTGCAGCAGCGAGGTGAGGTGGCGCAGCTGCATGGCGCTTTCGATGGGAGTGCGAGGCTTGTAGAGACGGCAAGGCTTTCGTTTTCTTTCTGTATGTGTGCGCGCGCGCTGCGCGGTTGATCTCGGATTGGTGTCGTGTTGCTTTTGGTGAGGCGGCGCCGCCATTTGGTCCGAAACGACGCATCTTGAAACGACGCGGTGTTCGGGTTGTCTGATGATTTCGTGGTGTTCGGGCTGATTACCCTAAAATGCATGTCAAAGGCGGTGCTATCAAATGCAAGAGGGTTTGGTACCATGTGTACATGGAATGAAGAGTGCGAGAACGTGCGTATGTTAATGCAGAGCAAGAGCGAAGAGCGAAGAGCGAAGAGCGAGTGCTTAATAAAGGGAGGAGACCATCACTCTACGTCAGGGTTTGAACCAGGGGCCACTATTCAAGTGATTAACTTTTTTATTAGCGTTTCGGGCGGAAACCTGTAAATATGAATGCCGATTTGTCTCGTCTTTGAACAAAATACGCTTTTGGTCGCATTCGCTGTTTGAGTGTAAGACCTGTGAAATTTTATTCTCAATTTTTACAAAATAAGAATGAAAGAAAGGAGCTTTCTACAAACGCTTTTGACGGGTATTACACTTTAATAGCAAGCGCGACCAAAATCGTATTCCACTCTGTAAAATGTAGACTAACAAGCAAATTTGAGAGGGTCTACGGTATTTCAGCCAAGAAAACTTGGATCCGTACTTAAACGAGGAGCTCACGTAATTCCGATCTCCCCCTTCTTCGTTTTGGGAAATCGATCTTTTTTCCTCTAAACAACAACAACAAAGTTCGCCACCAAGACGAAGAAGACCCAGAGACGATGAGCGCCCCTGTCGTGAAGCTCGATTTCCTGCGCGCGGGCAGCCGCGGTAACACCATGAGCTACGGCGGCGCGATGCCCAACATGCACATGCCCATGCAAGACCAGCTGGAGTCGGCGGCCACCGTCTCAGACGCGCTCGGCAGCGGCTTCCTGCTGCCTCCCGTCGCTGACCCGGCGCTCTACGCACGCACGCACCTCAAGACGTACTACGGCGAGGACAATGACCAAACGCTCAAGTTCGAGAAGGGCACGACCACGCTCGCGTTCATCTACAACGGCGGCATCGTCGTGGCCGTGGACTCGCGCTCGACCATGGGCCCGTTCGTGTCATCCGGTCAGGTGAAGAAGGTGAACGCGATCAACGAGTACATGCTCGCGACGCTCGCCGGCACGGCCGCTGACTGCCAGTACTGGCAGCGTAACCTGGCAGTGCAGTGCCGCATGTACGAGCTGCGCAACCGCCACCGCATCTCGGTGCGCGCGGCCTCGAAGCTCATCTCGAACACGTGCAACTACTACAAGCGCTATGGCATGTCGCTCGGCATGATGCTCATGGGCTACGACAACGGCGAGCCAGCGCTCTACTATGTGGACGACGAAGGGTCGCGCTTCCGCGCCAGTGAGACGATCCCCAAGTTCTCGGTCGGCTCCGGCTCGACCTACGCCTATGGCGTGCTGGACACCAACTGGCGTTGGGACCTGACGGACGACGAGGCCGTCAAGCTCGGCAAGGACGCAATCTACCATGCGACTCACCGTGACGCGTACAGTGGTGGTGTCTGCAACGTGTACGTGTTTAAGCCGGACGGCTTCACACACGTGGTGCACCAGGATGTCGACGAGATGCACGACCACAACCGCAGCTACTAAGCTGCATCCGTTGCGTAGCGACCGACATTCGTCACAGTCACAGCCATCAGTAGCCGACTGCTAAGGAACTAGTAGTACCCACAGTGTCGTGACTCTGCTGGAAAGCCATTCTTACAATTCAATTGAAACACCGAGAAACAAATTGAAAACCTGGCTATCCTTTCAGCTTTGCTGCTTATGATAAACAGATCTCTTACGCGAGCCCTCGTGCCTTGCTGACAGCGCCCACACCGCCGCGTCGTCTCCTTGCCCTTGACGTCTCGAGGCTCTCAAACTCGTCCTTGAGCGCAAACAGATCCTTGGACGTGCCCAGACGCACGAGTGGCGCGAGCTTCTCCGGGTACACGCCCTCGACGCGCAGGATGTTGGTGAACTGCTCCAGCACGTTGTTCTCGCGCAGCGCCGCGGTCGAGGGCGACGGGTGCAGCTTGCCGAGGTTCTTGAAGGACGACTGGCTGCGCATGCTGCGCCTGCGCGTGTGCACGGGCGTGGACTTGGCGACCGCGCAGTGTACCTGGAGGCGCACGGAGCGCAGCAGCTGCTGCTTCTCATCCACAACGATCTGCACGAGCGTCTCGGCCTCGTCGAATGGAAATCCGGGCTCGGTCCACATGTACGTCTGGAGCTCAGGTCGCATCTCGTCGTACTCGAAGATGCCCAGCTGTAGCGGTTTCTTCTTTAGAAAGCGCTTCAGATGGTCCACATGGATGCGCTTGTCCACGTGCGCGCGCACGACAATGGACGCCTCGTAGTTGTACGTCTGCTTGGCAAGCCAGAGCTGCACCAGTTCCCACGCGAGCTTGAACCAGAGCAGGTTGAGTAATAAAAACAATCCGGGCGGGTCGATCAACGGCGTCTTGATCCAGTCGATGAACCACTGCGGGTTCGCGACGTTGAACGTCCCACCGCTGAGCCGGTCGATCACCTCGAACGCCAGGTTGCCTACGAAGATCGCGCGCACAATCTCCACGTTGCGCTGCACGCGCCTGCGCACCTGCAACGTGTCGACCATGTGCTTGGTGTTGAGGTCGAACTCGCTCGAAACCTCGGCCAGCTGCATCTTTGAAATCGACTCGAACTTGATAATAAGGATGTCCAGTTGCGTTCGCAGCTTCTCGATGAGCTTGATCGAATCCTTACACCGCGTCAAAATATTGTTCTTGCGCTCGAGCAGCAGCAGCGACTTATATACTTTGCTGCCCGCGGCCTCCATCGGCATGGGCGGTAACTCCAGATCTTCCACGGACTCGAGCAGGTACTGAAGGCACTCGATGAGCAAGATCGTGTTCTTGGCAGCATCGCTCAGTGACCGCTTGATGTGCATCCGGCTCTCGGGGAACTTGCGGTAGTCCTTGATGCGCTTGCGTAGCGTCCCCAGCGTATCGTCGAGCACGAACGTGCGCAGAAAGAAGTTGCGGATGAAGATCTCGCGGCTGTTGAGTCCCATGAACGTTGTGAGCAGCGGCTCGTACTTTTGTCCATTGGGGCCGCAGAACAGACACCCGTCGCGTCCCAGGAAGAGCACGTCTTCACGGGTGATGTCGTAGCACGCGTAGATCTCGCCCAGCACCTGCTTGAGCTCGTTCTCGCGCTCGCCCTTGTCCAAATATTTGTACGCCGGTAGCTTTGGCTCGATCGACCTTGACATGATCAGGTTGTACTTGTTACGCTCAGCTTTCTCCTTCATGAAGATCATGTCGAGCACGCTGATCTGATACCTGGATAGCAGGTCTCGGATGATCACGGACGAGTCCTGATGGACGTCCACAAGCAGGCGCGCGAGCAGGTCCAGCGGGATGTCCTTCTCTGTGCGGTGCATGATCGCGTCCACTTTGACGCCGTAGAGCAGTGCGCCGCTCACGTGCAGGTGCATGCCGAAGTTCTCGATCTGGATCACACCATCGTCCTCGGGAAAGTTGATCTCGGCCTCAAAGTTGATAAAGTTGGTTGCGTCAAAGTCCAGGATCTTGACCTGCGTGAGGCCTGTGGGCACCGTGAAGTGCGTCGCCGTCGGATTCTCGTCAATCTTGGAGCTGAAGAGACCGCCCTGACAGCGCTCCATAGCCCCCAGGCGCTCGTTCAGCGCCGCGATCTGGTTGGCGCCAAAGGGCATCCACTCACCCACGAGCGCATGCACATGCGAGAGCACGATACTCTCGATGCCGTCCTTGATCATCATGCTGTGGCCGTGCGCCGACTCGGTCGCGCGCATCGTGTTCGACGTCGGCTCGATGCGATACGCGCTGTTGGAGCGCAGACATGACGGGATGTATGGGCTGGAAACGTACGACACGTCTTCCGAGTCCGTGATGCCACTGACTTTGGCAAACGCGTCGCCGCTCGAGAGCTCGAACTCGGTGCCATTGTACTTGACGTGGATTAGCTGCTGGAGCTGCACTGGCTGCTGGTGATGGACACTGTCGTCATTCTGAGCTGGACTGGGCGGGTAGATGAACTGGTGCGTCTCGTCTTTGATGCTTGTGGGGATTTGATCGACGATGCCGATGCCCTTCATGGATACCTGATACGCGGTCACGGGCTGGTAGTCGACCGACGAGAGCTTGATGCCATTCAGGAGTTTGGCTTCCCAGAGGTCGTCGATCACAGACTTGGCCTCCTGCGAGATACGCAGCCACCGCCGCTCCGTGACACCCGCGAAGGAGATCCACACAAGGTTGGGCGCATAGTCGAACTCGAGCACGCCCTGACCTACACCTTCGTAGAGCAGCACGAGTAGCGCCACCTGGCGGATCCAGGACTCGGGGGTGCGCACATTCGGCGCCTGCTGCGCGTACTTGCTGATGCAGTAGAGCACCTTGCAGTGCTCCACCGGCCACGTATCGGGCGCACCGAACCAGACTGCGTCGCTGCTGGCATGCAGCACACCAGTCCCCACTACCATCGTCTTCACTCTGGACTGGTAGATGAGGCTTTTACTTGCGAAGAGGCGGCTTGATGAGATGACTCGTAACTGCCTGCTGAAAACAAAATCTTACCACAAGCTTGAAAAAAGATGCACAGCCTCTCTCATCATCCCTTGACCGACTTGAGGGATCTTCGCTTAAACAAATAGCAACGTGTTCATGGTGTTACGAGGGAGATGAAAGGAGGGAGAACCTGCCAGTGCGTACCAAATCAGCCCCTGCTTTCGAAAGGCAGCGCCATCATACCTCCTCCGTCACCGTCGCCACCATCGCCTGCAATCGATCGATACGTACCAAGCGTCCTGCTGTGCACTGCTGCAGCACCGGGGTTTATTCATTTGCTGATGCTAAGCTTTTGTGGTTGCGACGGCACCGAGGTCCGGAATCGCCCGTAGCTGGTGACGACAGCTCTTTATTCTCCCTTTATGCAGGTCACGATCCTGTTCGCATCAATACCAAATAGACGCTGGTGAGCTCGAGTCCAGTACGCGCAAGCTTACCATTCGACATGTTAAACTGACGCACCAGTCAAAGCCGTCAAAGAGGCCTGCGCCGTCGGTCGCCGTAGTTTCTTTGATGGACCACTGACGATTGCGGATATCAGAGAGTCCCATTGCCTCTGAGATCTATCAAGCCACGCGTCAACACCAATCAGCGCAGCATAGTAACACAAGTTAGCACACTCTAGGGCGTCGCCACTTGCACGCGGCAGCGTCACACCACTATCACATCGATACACACACCGCAAACGTACCTGTGCGGCATTCAACGCGCCCTTCTGGTCCTGCTTGTTCGCAAACACTAACAAAATCGAGTCCTTCAGCTCTTCTTCCTGCAATTCCACAATCAAAACAATGCGAAACAACGAGAAAGTATGCGTGTGAGAACACAACGGACGCTACTACTTCTGTGCACGCATCACGAGATAAAGGCGCATTACACACCTCGAGCATCGCGTGCAGCTCCTGCTTGGCGATGTTGAGGCGGTCCGTGTCGGCCGAGTCGACGACGTAGATGATCGCGTCCGTGTTCGGGTAGTAGCACCGCCAGTACGGCCGGATGCTCGTCTGGCCGCCGAGGTCCCACACCTGGAACTTAATGTTCTTGTACTGTAGTGTCTCCATATTGAACCCGATCGTGGGCACGGTCTGCTCGATCTCATCCGCCTGCAGGCGGTCTGCTCATTCATTCATACATACACACACACACACAATGCACATACACGTCCGAATCAGTGCTCAGCAGCTAGCTCCTAGGCGAGTGAATGAACAGAGAGTGCGCATATGATGCGAGTAGGTACGTACAGAGGATCGTGGTCTTGCCGGCGTTGTCGAGGCCGAGGATAAGGATGCGCACCTCTTTGCTGCCGAAGAGGGACGCGAACACTTTGGAAAACATGATCCCCATGGCTCCCCTTCTCTCTTCTCTTCTCGTGTTCTTTGTCTTTGGCGTTCGTGGTGTTGATTCTGAATTTGGTTGTGTGCCCGCGAGGTCGTTTGGGACATTTGTCTGTATCTGCAGGGAGCATGAGACAGTTTATTCTTTCGATCCGAAGCCACTTTTGTAGGATTCAGCGTACCTTGGTTTACTGACACACAAACCGATTGAGCATTGTTTCCCACTTAATTTATACTTCTTGAAGACGCTTTTTTGGAAATAAAATACTAAATACATATTGTCCAAAGAGTATATGACAATTTGTAGAACATATTCTTCTCTCGTAATTATGTAGTAAAATTTCACCTATTTTCTTTGCTAATAATGGATTCACTCGTACACATTCGATCTTAGAGTCCAGTATAAACACATAGAGGCTCCGTTGCGCTATCGTCCAGCATCGATCATTTCGGTCGTTGCTCAGTCGCCGTCACCACCGCAACAACGGCAACGCATCTCCCGCCCAGTGATCAACCACTCCACCTGGACTGTTACTGTCTGTCGTTCGTTCATTAGCAGACGCCATGAAATTCGGCAAGCAGCTCGAGATCTCGGCGAACCCCGAGTGGCGCGACTCGTACGTGCAGTACAAGCGCCTCAAGCGTCTCATCAAGCGTGTAGCCTTCGAGGTCGAGAAGAAGACGCAGAAGCAAGAGAAACTGCTCTTGCAGCAGCAGCAGGCGCAGTACGGCACGTCGGCGATCACGGGCTCCTCGCCGCCGCGCGACATCGACGGCAACCTGTCGCTTGCAGTCGCTGGCGGGGGCAGTCCCGCGCGGCCGCAGGAGGCTGTTGACGCTGTGTACCTGCGCGTGGTGGACGAGTCGCACCCGCTGCTGCGCGCCGCGGCGGACGAGGTGAAAGCCGCGAAGGAGGACTTTTGGGAAGTCACGGGCGAGAATTTGAAGGTCGTGAACGACTTCTACATTGGCCGAATCGTGTCGCTTCAGAAGAGCATCAAGGACTTTGAAGAGACGATCATGGACGAGACCAACTCGAGGGGCCATGTGCACTCACGCGCGCGCACATTGTCGCAAGGTATGCTATTTGCTGCATGTGGCTGGCGTTTGTATCGATTGACTGATAATATGAAGCGTACTGTCTGTCTGCGTGCGTGTACGGGTGCTGGCAATGGGATGCGTTTGTGCTTGTGTTGCGAATGGTGCTAACTACTCTTGTGTTTAGATCACGGCTTTGCGGGGCTGCAGGATATCTACGACACGCTCGTGGATCTGCGCACGTTCGTGCAGATCAACCACTCGGGTTTCCGCAAAATCGTCAAGAAGGTATGGGCAACAAATCGTATGTACGCTGCTTTATTCATTCGCAGTGATCTAAGTATATGTTTTGCCTTTGTGCTCCGCATTTCACAGTTTGACAAGACGACCAAGGAGGATACGCTCAAGACGTTCATGAAGCGCCTGGAGAAAGAGCGATTCTACGCCTCGGACGACATCGATTTGCTCTTCGACCGCGTCTTTGGACTCACGTCAAAGTACGTACTCACAAGCTTGATGTCATGAACCTCTGTATTCGGCGAACTCACCAAGTTGTATTGCTGCTACTTGCTCACGTAGGGACAAGTTGGAAGCGGGCAACATGGAGCGTCGTGTGAAGCGCATGCAAGGCGATCAGCACTCGCTGCTCCGTAAGGTGAGTCCAAGCGAGTGCTTGCTATTGGAAACTACAGCCTGTCCATATGATGCTGACCGTTATCTGTTACTTTATGTGTGAACTCTGCTTTCAGGTGAAATTCGTGCCCTTCGGCATCTCAGTTTTCCTTTTCATCTTCCTGCTCGTCGTGCGCGTCACGCCAAAGGGTACGCAATGTTAATATGAATCACCTATACAATCAGCACCACATATCTAACATACTGTTTTCTTTTGCAGGTCACGATGTGCAGCAGCGGTGCCTGGCGATGCTCGTGTTCATCACGTCGCTGTGGGTGACCGAGGCTGTACCGTACTTCGCGACGGCGCTACTTGTGCCTCCGATGGTCGTCTTCCTCGGGATTTTGAACAACAAGGCGCATCCCGAAATCATGCTGACGTCAAGTACGAGTTGTCTCTGTCTGCTACTTGAAGCGGCTTGATCTACTTGCTGAACTTTTATATTTCTGTTTGTGATAAACAGAGGAAGCCGCAAAAGAAGTGATGTCACAGCTCGTAAACCACACAACGATTCTCATCATGGGCGGGTACTCGATCTCGGCGGCTTTCGCAAAGTGCCAGATTGAACTCTATATCGCTGCGTTCCTGCAGCGCCGCTTTAAGAAGAGTCCGAACCTCTTCCTGCTCGCGATCATGATGATGGGGCTCTTTCTGTCCATGTGGATCAGCAACCACACGGCTCCCGTACTCTGCGTCTCGGTGTGTGCCATGAATAACGAAGATTCCTCTTCAAAGATCGGCGACTAACAGGCGTGACAATGTTTGATTTTCTATGAACCAGGTGCTGCTTCCGATCATCCGAGACTTCCCAAAAGACAGCGCGTACGTCAAGACGCTGCTCATCGGTCTCGCGTTCGCGTGTAACCTTGGTGGCATGATGACGCCAATCTCGTCGCTGCAGAACACACTCGCCGTGTCGTACCTGGAGAAGGCTGGCTACAGCATCTCATTCGGCGAGTGGATGGCGCTCGCGGTGCCGTTCTGCACGGTCTCGACCATTTTGGTATGGTGGCCCTTATCGTCAAACGCGTGTGATCGAATGGACTGTGCGAGCCTAACAATTTTGCTGTTGCTGCATTCATACGATACCAACAGTGCTGGATGTTCCTGCTGTGGGTGTTTGACCCGAAAGACGCCAAGTACATCCCGCAGATTGTCTACGACCAGAAGCAGAAGATCAGCAGCCTCCATGTCGCTGTGATCGCGCTCACGCTGCTCACGATCTTCCTCTGGGCTACGTTCTCCGTCACGAGCATGACGTTTGGTGACCTGGGCATCATTTCGCTGATGTTCATGGTACGGATGCATGCACTTGTTCATCTGACGACCGGATGGAGATTGCTGCTAACCTTGTGGACTTCTTCGTTCCGTTCTTGTAGTTCGTGATGTTTGGTACGGGAATGCTCAGTCAGTTCGATTTCAACTCGTTCTCGTGGCACATTCTCTTCCTGATCGGCGGTGGCAACGTCTTGGGCGACGTAAGTTTGTTGCTTTCACTTGCTAGCAACAATTACGCGAGGTGGACCATTTTCTGATGTCCTCCTCTTAACTATTTTACAGGCTGTCCAGCGCTCCGGACTGCTCGACACGCTGAGCCACTCGATCATCCACGCTCTGCCGTCTGGAAGCGTGTGGGTCGTGACTGTGTCGCTGTGCACGCTGGTGCTGTGCCTGACGACATTTGTGTCACACACGGTTGCGTCGATCATCCTGCTGCCGATTATCGTGCAGTTGAGCATTCAGATCGGCCACCCGCACATCCCAGTGATCTGCTGCGCGTTCGCGATCTCTGCAGGTGAGGCTTGATAAAATGGAGAGATTAGTATTGTGACGACAAGCTCTGGGTATTGACACTGACGCCTTGATGTTCTTTTGTCGTTCTAGCGATGGCGCTGCCGTTCTCGTCGTTCCCGAACATCAATTCGCTGCTGGTGCTGGATGACCACGGCCAGCCGTACCTGACGGTGCAAGACTTCCTGCGCGTCGGTGTCACGTTCTCGCTCATCACATCCGTGCTCATCGTCACGCTGGGCTACTCGCTCATCATTGGCGTGCTGGGCTACAACATCTCTCCGGCAGTCATCACTGTATAGAGAGAATTTTGGGGCAACCGTGATGTGCATGCCGGCCGGTCGGCCGACCAAAGCGAAAGCAAAGCGAACTAATCCACCCTAGAGAGCGTCATTTTCTCCATCTTCTTCTCGATCAAGGCACAAGAGCATAAATAAATGCAAGCAAGTGCCCACCGACACATTCCCTTCACCAAATACTTCAAAGTTTTATTCACCAACTGGCTTCTGCTAGAACGATCGGCTGTACTTCTTGATCTCATAGAGGATCTCCTGCGTCGTGACGATGTCGTTACCGAAGGGCGGTGGGCGCTGGTAGCTCTTCTTCACGATCTCGATGAAGCGCGTGTAGTAGAGCAGCAGCTGCGTGAGCACCTGCTTGAGGATCTCCATGCCGTTGCGGAAGTTGGAGAAGAACTTCATGATGTTGCCGTTCATCTTCTCGATGCCGCTCTTCCATGTGCTCGCGAACTCGCGCACGATCTTCTCAATCGCCGCCGTGTCCACCTCATGCGCTGTCGCATTGCCGTCCTTGTTGCTGCTCTTGCCGAGCGTAAGGCTCTCATTGTGGCGCACGAACTGGATAAGCTTGGCGTACCAAGTCATGAGCTCCTCTTCGACAAACCGCTCGCGCTGTTCAGCCAGGAGCTCTTCGAGCTTGGCCGTCTCCTCCGAGATGATGCGCCTCTCCTGGAAGAGCGAGAGCACGAGGTCGTAGTTGTTCACGAGAAACACGCATCGGTCCTTCGAGTTGCGATGCTGCTCGGCCAGGCGCGTGAGCAAGCCCAGGATCTCGTCGCGCAGCACCGCCAGGTTGTTGAGCACCATGTCACCGGCACCGTTTTCGTGCATCTGCGCGCTGTGAATCGCCACGTCATCTCCTTGCTGCTGCGACTGTGGCTGTGTGTACATGCTGAGACTGAGCACAGACGCAGCGAACTCGGCGTACCGGCGAATCACATAGTGCGGGTGTAGGTCAATGGCGCCGAGCTTCTTCACCTTGGCGTTCTTGACGCTCAGCAGGTTCAGGTCAAAGACGGCCTTGAAGCGCGGCCAGAGTAGCAGCGTCACGCGATCAAAGTACGAGTCCAACACAGGGATGCGGCGCTTCTCCATCACGAGTCGCTGCGCGTACGTGAGGCGGATCATCAGCAGCAAGCCCACGGCGTCGTAGCACGTGAACAGGTAGTTCTCGAGGTTCTCGAGACACGACGAGAGTGTCTTGGCGAACACGCGCAGGAACAAGTCGCGCGAGCGCATTGGGTTTTCCCCGAAGCTCGGCTTGAAGAAGTCGATCAAAAACAAATACTCGGACGTGGCGGAGTTCATGAGATGCTGCTGCACGTTGCGGAAGATGGCCTCGTAGGGCAACTTGTGGTTCTCCTGCTGCGCCACGTGCAGGATGAGCGGCGGCGCGGCCGGTGCCTCGAGGATTTTCTCACGGTCGCCCATGGAGAACGTGTCGTTGCGCTTCGTGAGGTTTACGCGCGAGCTGAAAATGCCCTTGAGTGACTGCTCCTCGATCGCGATGAGGTCCGTGCGCGTCGCGACTTCCTCGTAGAACTTCATGAGCCCCGTGTGGTACGACTTGAAGACCGTCGTGAGTGTCTTGCTCATGGCCTCGGCGTACACTTCTCGGAACTCTTCCTCCACGTCAGCAGCGTTGTCGGCGAGAAAAGTCACGAGGTACTTCATGGGCAGCAGCGTGTTCTGCTGCACCATCTGCACGTTCGTCTTGGGCTTTTTCACCTCATTCATCTTCGAGAGCAGGAACTCGCGCACGCGGGCTACAGCGCGCGCCTTGAGCTTTTGCAATTGCGCCTCAACCTCTCGAAATGCGGCGGTCTGTGAGGGCACGAGGTCGAAGGACGAGCCCGCTGGGTCCGGTTCCCGAAGAGCCGCGTACTTGAGCTTGCCGTTGAGCGTCACGAGCGCATGCAGGAACGCGTCGTTCACCTCGGCGTCGTCGATGGTGGTCACGAGCGACGGCGCGAGCGCCACCTGATCCAAGTACCGCTTGAGTTGGTCCTCGGTCTCGCGACGGTTCTTGAGCCGCACGTTCATGCCGATGGACTCGTCCTGCAGGTGGCGGATCTCGTCGCTAATCCCGCCGAGGTCCGCCTGAAAGCCCAGCAGCATCTCCTGCATCTTGGCGAGGATGTTGTCGCACTCCTGCACTTGATCGTGCAGCTCCACGATGTCCTCGGACTTCATGACGTACTGCGAGACCGAGTCGATCTCAGCCGCGCGCAGCTCCTGGTCGATCTGCTGCGCGTACTGGCGCAGGTCCACGCCCTTGGACAGCGCCTCCTTGATGATGCCGTCCTGCTGGAAGAGCTCCAGGTAGTCATCCAGCTCATCGAAGTCGATTTCCTCGAGGTTCACGCCATTATTGTTGTTGCTGCCATTGCCATTGCCACTGCCCGTGCGCGAGGCGCCGACGGTGCTCATGCTGCTTGAGCTGTTTCGGATGTGATTCGTAGCTTCATGTTGGAGCGCACCTACTCGCGCCACCTTCGTGCGACATGTGGTATTTCTGACGGCTTTCCAGTTGTTTCTTGACTTTCTTGACAGCGTTCGTGAATTACAAAATCCATTTTATAAAAACACAAAAATGGAGAAAAGTGAAGGAAATTTTTCTTCATGAAGCTATTCCTCAAACCTGAAATTTGTGGTTAGGAAATGCCGTCATTTCGAACAGCTAGCAGTTACACAAACACACTCAAACAAGTACTGTACTGAACATCAGCAAACAAGCTGTTTGTCGTGTGGGGTAATCGACGTAGTACTGTTGCCAACAAAAGACGCCTCACTTGGCTTCACCATATCTTGTGGTTTTTTTCTGACGGCCGACGGAAAATAGCGAGCAGCACCGTGGAGCCAAGTGAGTCGTCCATTGTTAGCTACGGTACGGCACAGCACGCACGTCTAGATCTTCTGCCTCTTGTAGTTGTCATCCTGGTGGATGCCCGTCTGGAACTCGCGGTCGCCTGCGTCACCAAGGCCTGGGAAGATGTAGCCCTCCTGCTTAAGGTGCAAGCCACAGCTATGTCAGTACACGCGTCATACTCCAAAAGAATGCAGTCAATGTATGTGCTCACCTCGGTCAAAGCATCATCGATCGCTCCTAAGAACACTTGCACGTCTGGGTGGTTCGCAAACAAGTCCTGGAGTCCTGTTACTCACAAGGAGCAAATCACAAGACAGATAAACAAATCGTGAGCAAAAACGCAATCCTGTAAAGCAAAAAGTGATGCATCACATATCGGCGTACCCTGCTTCGAGGCAATGGTGCTGACGATCTTGATCTTTGGGACGCCCCACGTCTTCAAAATGGCGACAGTGGCGATGATCGTGCCGGCTGAACATAGAGAAGCAATAGCGCGGTTAGCACTTTGAAGCTGGAAGTTGAGCTGCATGAGCACAAGCTCAAAAAAGCTTTACCTGTGGCAATCACTGGCTCAAGCACAATTGCAACTTCAACGTTGCACTCCTTCGGCAGCTTGTTGTAGTATTGCACTGGAAGCAGCGAGTGCTTGTTGCGGTACATGCCTGCTCAAATGAAAGGACAAAAGTTAGCATTGGTTACTTACAGTTGCCATAAACAGACACAAAGCAGGAGCTTACCAATGTGGTGCACGGCGGCGTTCGGAAGAAGATCCAACATTGGCTCAACCTACAGAGACACGCACGGCACAGCAAACCCACAGGTGAATATCTCAGTTACAACCGCACAGCAATAGAAGATCATACTGTTGTTCTCTCGTACCATGCCAAGACCGGCTCGGAGAATTGGCACAACCGCCACCTTCGTCGACAGCTCGGCACCTTCGTGCTCAGCAATTGGGGTCTGCAAAAAGATAAGAAGGGGAGCGTTAGTCTTACGAGTGCGACTCATAGGTCTACAGTTTAGCAGCAAACCATACCATGATCTTCTTCGGGGTCGTGGCCAAGTCGTACGTCGCCTCGTATCTGTAAAAGCAGCAGCAAGACAAGTTGCGTCCGTCAGTGCATAAGGAGTCACAACCACTACGATCCATCGTTGACAGCTTCGCGATGCGTACCCGAGATAGAACGTGACTTCGCGCAGCACGTGGCGGAACAAGTTGCTGTCCGTGCGCTCGTCGCGCAGCTTCGTGAGCTTGTGGTGCAGCACCGGATGGGTCGCGAGCACGACTTCGCTGCCGGCAGGCAGGTCGTACTTTTCGTTGTCGACGCGTGTGTCTCCCTTCATTGTTGTTGTTTGCTTGAGGGGAGTGTGGGGAGCTTGAAGGCTGGGAGCTTGGAGAAGACGAACTGGACGACGTGTGCGGAACGCGGCGGATTCGCAAGTGAAGAGCTGTCTGGGCAACGTGTGTGAATGCGAAGTGGGCGGGCGGAGGCGCTCGCTCACACAGGAAAGAGGTGTGAGCTGCTGCTGTTGAAGAGGGAGCTGTGCATTTGTGCACTCAGCCAAAGCGTTTCGCATTCACTCTGATTCCGCAAATTCGCATTCAGAGCCAACCCCCTTTACGGATAGATTGCCTGGACATACCGAATCTGTATCCACATACATTTTCAATACAATAAGTCGATCTATCCTTATGAAGAGCAGTATAGTAGCCTCTCATAAGCATGATTGAAGAGTGAAAAGAAGGCAAAATGGGTCCAGCTGAAAGCAAGGCAATGCGCCGCTTCGAGGTACAGTTAATCTTCCATACCCTCTGAAAACATCCTTGAATAGAAACTCCGCGCTTATTTAGCCTGTTTAGTGTGCATACCATCCATTACAAAAGAAATTATCATTGTCAAAGGCACATGCAAGTTAGTATGCAAGTGAAGAGCTCCAAAATGAGGCAAACATGAGCGCGCAATCGATGCAATCTATTCGCTCATGACGCGATGGCGGCGGCGGCTCTCCTTCGACACATAAGTAGCGTTTTGCCTTCAGCCGCGTGAGCATGTGCCCTAGCTCCAAACGCTCACCCTACCACTCAGTCTCGTGAAAGTCCTTGAGGAATTTGCCAAAGTCGGCCTTCTTCTCGGGCGCGTTGTAGCCCACAAAGACTGGGTCGAGGATGCGTGCCGCGGCGTCAATCTCGTCAATCGGCGTCTGGAAGTCCGAGCTCAGCGCGTGCGCGTGTGCCTTCTGCAGCGGGTTCTCGTCGTTAATCCAGCTACCAAGTCACCATACAAACCACACAAACAACGTTAGTGATTGAACAAATGCAGCATGATGGCGGCGCATCTCCCCCACTAGACCAGAGGGACGACGACGACGACGACAAACAATCTTTTGCATCATCTGAGAGAGGAGATGGGCACTGCAGAATCAGCCTAACCAGGCAGCTGATCAAGCGAGTGAGTGGTGACGTACCCGGTGTCGACGGAGTTCATGTAAATGCGGCGCTTGGCCAGGTCCTCGGCGCACGTGCGGGTCATCATGTTGAGCGCGGCCTTGGCCATGTTCGTGTGCGGATGATTCGGCGTCTTGTAGCGGTAGAACTTACCCTCCATGGCGCTCACATTCACGATGAACTTGCGCTCCGTCGGGCCCTGGTTGCATGCGAGCAGCGGCACGAGGCGGTTGTTCATAATGAACGGCGCGAGCGTGTTGATCGCGAAGACCTCGGCCACTTCAGGCGTCTCAACCTCGCCGATCTTCAGCAGCCACGTGTTCTTCGAGCGCAGGTCGATCTGCTGACCGTTCACGTCGACCATTCCATCTGGGAACGCACTCGCGTCCTGCTCGTCGGTCGCAATGAGCGGCACCTGCGACTTTAGCGCCGACGACATGGCGAAGCTCGATGCCGCGGTGGTATCCGCAGTCGAAGCAGAAGCGGCGCCGCTCTCGAGCGCCAGCGACTTGACGTGCGACTGGAACTCCTGCTGGTGGTGCATCAGCAGCTGCACGCTCTTGGCACTCTGTTCAAGCGACTGCATCTCCTTCTGCACGAGGTGCTCGTAGTACTTTGGCGGGCGACGGATCGTTTGGCACGCGTTGTGGATCACGATATCAAGACGCGAGTAGCGTGTGAGCACAAAGTCGAGGAACTGCTCCAAGTGGATCAGGTCGCGGAAGTCGATGCCGAAGATCTGCAGACGATCCTTGAACGTCTCGTACTCTGGGTGCTGCGCAAAGCGCTCGGCGGCGTCCGTTGGGAAGCGAGTTGTCGCGATCACGGCCGCACCGGCAAGCAGCAGCTTCACGGCCGTCTGGAAGCCGATCTTCACGCGTGCGCCAGTGATAAGAGCGACCTTACCACGCAAATCGGAGGTCTGGAAGCGCTTGGAAAAGTTCAGGTCCGCGCAACGAGGGCAGAGCTGGTCATAGAACTGATGCGTCTTGTCAAAGCGCGACTTGCACGTGTAGCACGAGCGGAAGCCCAGCAGTGCGCTGGCTTCGCGCTTCGCCTCCGCTGCCTGCTCTTCCTCCTGTTGCGTGGCTTCGTCGTTGCAGAGCGACTGGAGCGAAGTGGTGTGCACCACGTCTTCACCCGCGACACCATCGGCGATCAGTGGGAGACCGGCTTCTTTTCCCTGCTCCAGCAGCGACTCGAGCTTCTTGATGCGCTCGCGACGCAGCTGCGAGCTGTTGATGTGGCGCTTGTCGTGCATCTTGCGCTGGTTCTGACGCGCACGCTTCTCCTCGCGGAGCTGCTTGTCCTCTAGGTACTTCTTGCGTCCCTTACCACCAAACTTGCGGCCCTCCATGAGGTCGGCCACTGGCGCCAAGTGCTTGCGAAAGATGCGCATGTTGCGCTGGTCCAAGAGCCCTTCGGTCTTCGCAAGCTTGTCGAACACCTATTTCATGGAGCAAACAATGCGTACATACGCACCGTAAGCGTCAGTATCTTGTCATCATTGCAGACGCGCGTGCTCTACAGCATCACATGATGCAGCATGTCCAGCACTGACAAGCATGCTCACCTTGAAACACACGGCGAGCTCGTCATCCGTGAACGGCATCTCCTCCTTCTCGTCCTCTCCTTCCTGTTGCATGGCTGCATCCGCAGTCGTGGCGACAGCGTTGGCAGGAGCGCCATCGCTGTGCGTCACCGGCAGGCTCTCCACCTCCATCGGCGTCTCGGCGTCGGCCATCGCTATCAGATAGTGGCGATTGGTAGCCATTCAGCCCTTTCATAATAGTCAGTCAAATACAGTCGTAATATTCATAGATTTTTGAGCTTATATTTGTAGAAAATAGTTTAACTGCGTCTATTTTCTCTTAGCGAGCACAGTCCCGAACATCCCTCGTCCAATTTGACAAACTCGCCGTTTTTGGCGTGAAGAAACAAACCAGAGCTCCACACAATTGAGCGCATATTCACAGCACAAAGAGCAGCAGTTCTGAAGATGTCCGCGAGCGCGTTTCTTGCTGGCGTCGCCGTCGGGGGCGTGCGCTACGGCTACGTCAAGTTCCAGCTGCACGAGCGCGAGAACGTCGTGCAGTACAGCGTCGACGCCGTCAAGCAGCACTTCCACGGCCAGCCAAAGGTGTGTCTTGCCATCCATTCTCGCCCCTTTGTTGGTGGCATGTGCACGTGCTGCACCGCTTGTTGGTGATCGGAAATGGCGGGCTGATTCATTTGTGTATCTCTGATGCGCAATAGGCGGTGCAACAGCGTGTGGACGAGCGATACGTGGCTATCCCGAGCCGAGAGCATGAGTACTACACGGTCATTCGCGAGAGCTGGAACTCCAAGGTGCTCGGCCTCCGCAACACGGTGCTCGACATTCTCCAAGTGAAAAAGTAAAACCAGAAGATTGGCGAGTTTGAATACTGAACGATGGACAAAGCGCTGAGAACGAGGACGAGCAATAAAGTATGGCGAGTATTGAGTGTGTGTTCATTGTGGCGCATTCGACACATCTTTGTCACCCCATGTACCTGCTGCGAATCGAATTCGCACAAGCATCATAACTCCTCAGCCTTCTACCAAACAGGTCAGCAAATATGAGAAGCAGGCGAAGCTTGGTCTGGTTTGGCAAGTGTTCTCTTTGGATGTGTGCGATTGGTTTGCTTGCCGTTTCGGTGCACTTGAAGAGGCGCGCGCGAATGCTGAAACAGAGCACACAATCCACCTTCTCATTGCCACAAACCCTTTGAAGGCACTCCGTCTCTGGACTGCATGTAGGTGCCAGCATGACCTCGTCTACCTCGTCGACGTACTTCCAGGGCGGGGACTACGTGGAGCTGCTGAGCGCGCAGGGGAAGGCGCCCGCGGCCACGTGGAAGCTGCACGGGAAGATCCTCAAGTCCTTCGAGAAGGGCATCAAGGGCAACGCTTTCCAGTTAGACGGCAGCACAGAAACCAAGATGCAACTGCCCAAGACGGCGACGACGCACTCGCTCGGGCTCTCGCAGCGGTTCTTGATCTTCCAGCTCGCGATCCCTTTCACGCGGTCGTTCTCGATCGAGATCGGCTTCTCGGACTTCCAGAAGATCCGCCGGCGATTCGTGTTCGCGTCCGCGTTCCGAGAGACCACGATGACGTCACTCCACGTGCAGATCCCCTTTGACGCAAGGGTGACGCGCGACCAGTGGATCAACCTCGTGTTCGACCTGCAGGCGCTGACGGAGACGTACTTCGCGGGCAGCACGTTCCGCTCCATGGAGTCTATCTGCATCAGCGGTAGCTGCAAGCTCAAGCGCGTCTTCACCATGAAGGACGCACCCACGTGCAGCCTGGCGGCTTTACAGCAGCAACAGCACCAGCAGCTAGTGATAAATGGCAATGGTAAGCCGGCGCAGCGAGGAACGATGCCAGTCGCGAGTTATGCTGACATGAAGGACATCCCCAAACAGTTTCTCTTCTCCAGTGGCGGTCCTGGTCCAATTCCGACCGAGTACTTTGTGCTCGCCACAAGCAATGCAGCAATCGCAGGAACAGCCCGCGGTGATTCTACGGAAAGTGCTACGTCCTCAAGTAAGAGCGGTGGTAACACTGGCGTTGCTGGCTCAGCGACAGCGAGTCAAGCGAGGGGGAGAAGCGCGCCGGTCGGTGCCCAGAAGCAAAAGCCTCTGCTAGTGAAGAAGGCAAACTCGACGCGTCCGATGAGCAGTAACTCAGCAACAACGATATGTCCAGAGACTGCGATACCTTATGCTCCAGTACGAAGGAAAGTTCAGGAAGACAGTCCACCGCCGTCACCACCAGAACCCAGAGAGAAAGACCAGGGCACAAGACCATTTTCATCATCCTCCGCTACGTCGTCTCGAACAGGGAGATCTCCGGGACGACTAGGCACGACAGCAGACTCAGTTGGCCATACCTCTTCCTTCCAAGTGCGCTCATCGTTTGATAGACGATCACCAAAAGAGAAATCAGTGAGGCCACCATCGTCGAGCTACACACGACGCGAGATAAAGCAGCATGAAGATCACGTGCTGGTTCCCAACCAGGACGTACCTCCACGCAGTTCAATAAAGATGGAAGAGTGTTTCAAGAAGCTCTCGGCGCAAAGCCAATTATCAGACGACGACGATGACGAGATATTGATGACGCCGCATGTCCAAGCTCCTCGTATTTCTACTTCTGCTTCTTCGCCGAAGCTACGACCTGTGCAACGCTCGTCAACTTCGACTGAGTTCAAGACGAGCAAGGAGATGCACCGAAGAGCCATCATCGCAGAGATTCAGCAGAAACTCGACATCCTCTCGGACGACGACGAGCTCGAGGCCGAGCGCAACACGAAGCTGTTCTTGCAGCGTACGTCCATCGCGCTCGAATCGCCGCCGCAGCTGTCGGCAGATGAGGCTCGCCACCTTGGCGACAAACATCAACATGGTGATTCTGACGAAGAACATGGATCAGGTGGCAACTTTCAACAGCATCGAGTGCGTTCAAAGCGTCCAGTGCTCAAGAAGAAGTCGTTTTTTACTTTCGCAGATGGAAGTGACAATGACGATGATGATGATGATACTGATGGCGATGAGAGCAACGAACTGGAGATGAAGAAGCGGATCACGAAGCTCTTCGACTTTGAGTCGCTGCTCCAGGATTCACCAACCAACGCCAAGGCACAAGATGCAAAGGTCGCGAGCACTTTCAACGGAGAACAACAGCTCCAAAAGAGCTCCTCGTTATCGCTATCTAGTGTCAGTCTCAACATGAAAAATCGTGATCTCAAGCTCGACAAATTCGCTGGTGAAATGAAAAATGCTTCTGACTTGAGTGAAGACGAAGAGGATCAGGCGCTCGCGCAGATACTGATCGCAAAGCGAAATGCGCGCCGAAGGCAGCAGCAGCAAGGCCCGGCGTCTCCGCAGAAGCAGACAAAGTTGCCGGAAGAATCGAAAAGTAGTCGAATTGACCAGCTCAAACTGTCAGTGGACGATTTAGCGAGAGAGCAAGACGACCGAGAGGATAAGCTTAACGGGGGGAGCGAGATCCTGTTCACCGCAGAGCACTCGCGTGCCGAAGAGCACACTACAGTCAACAGGAGTGAAGATGGCGAAATTAGTGAAGGTGGCGGAGCTGATGATCACGACGACGATGAGGAAGACAATCTGTCCATCGACCTGTGAGTCCAAATGAACTCTGACCTGCCATGTTTACTAGCCTACTAACCGCGTTTACCATGTTCTTTTTGACAGAACTGGAGCTCTTGATGACGATAGAGACAATGAAGAAGAAGAACCATCCGACGCCAGGAGAACTGCAGCAAGTACTCAGTCTGCACATGGCTCTGAAGAAAAGGGGCAAGTGGAAGGCGACGACGACACTGAGAAGAGCTTCGACTTTGGTTCGTTTGCTTTTTCCTTGCATTCTCTTGGTGCGTTTGCTGGGAGGAAGGTGTGGTCGACATGTTTGCTTATCCCAGAATCTTTCTTTGGTGATGTGTGTGATTGGGATCGTGAAGACGATCTCGTCGATGACAAAGAGGACGACGACAGAGTCGACAAAGAGAAACGCCAGCAGAGTCCCGTCGCCTCTTCTTCCACCAGCATCACCAACAACATTCGGAGATCCAACACAGACACCAATTTCAGCCAAAAGCGAGACAGTGGGAATAAGAAGCAGCAACAGCAAGAGGATGATGAGCTAGCGTTCTCCACCAGTCCTCCTCGTAAGAGTATCCTGGTGAGCTCGAGCCGACACGATCGACCATCACGCGAACTATCGTTCTCATCGTCTCGCCGCCTCGCGAGTCTGCTCGAGTCCACCGATTGGTCACAACTCCAGCAGCAGACGCCAGAGAAGAGAGCAGCTGGGGAGGAGAATAAAAGGAAGACAACAACCCAGCGAGCAGGCGGCACTCGGGAGCTACCGACACCAGCCGCGCGAACTCCAGCAACGCAAGCAGCGAAGGCGGCAGTGTCCCTCGAGTTAATCTATGACCCGCTGTTGAATTGCTACTTCGATCCCGTCGCGAACAAGTACTACGCGCTTGCTAGCGAATGAAATCCATAATAAATACGTTTGTATGCATGTAAAAATGAGAGAACTCGAGCCTACTGCGCCTTTGATGACGAGCTAGCTCTACGACCCGCGAATCTGCGTCCAAAACCGTTGTGCTGCATGCCACTTGCCATTCTTCTATTACTACCCGCTGCTGTCGGTGGCGAGCACGAGGTTAGCGACGCTTTTCCTAATGCGCGAGCTGTTGGCCCCGCCAGTCGCGCCGAGGTCGCCGCCATCCAGGTCCTCGCGGCCGCTGACACTGCCACCGCCGGACACGGAGCTCTGACTTATGCGCTTGCGGTAGTTCAGATCCCGGATGGCGTCCTTGATCATGTACGGCTTAAAGTCGTCTGATAGCGAGGACCAGAACTCGCGATTGCCCAGAAGCGTCTTGTAGCCCACGGCGTTGACGTTCACAAGAATCTGCGCCCAGACGCTGAAGAGTGGCGCAACGATGAAGTCAGCGAACCCGACCTGCATCTTCTTGAGCACGATCGTCTCGCGGTCCATGAAGGGAGATACAGCCAGCGACAGCTGCTTCTCCAGGTCGCCCTGCACGAAGAACTCCTCCACGACGCGCTCGGTCCACTTGAGCATAATCTCGCGGTCCTTGGACGGGTTCGACACGTCGCACGTATGCAGAATCATCTTGAGTAGCAGCTTCTTGTCGCCCACGTTCTTGATCATGAGCTCCTCATCCGGTGCGGGGAGGATGTTCGTTTTGAAGAGCGCCACGTCCTCAAAGTGCTTGGCCATGTCTGTCGCCAGCACCATCTGAATGATCATCTCGCGGCTGTACTTGAAGTCCTCGGTCGACAGTTTACCCAACACGTTGCACTCGGCGTTCTTCATAACCAGGAACGACTGCGCGACGTGGAAGTTCTCCAAAACAGCGTGGTCGTTGTACCGCAGCGCGATCTCCGAGCCGGTCAAGATGTGAAAACTGTTGTTGAAGCCGTCGTGCTTGAAGTCGTGGATGCCCGCAGCGATGAGCGCAAGTGCGCGGTCGAGCGGCCGCAGAAACGGCGCCAGCTCCGGCTGAATGAGGAAATAGTTCACGGTCTGCATGACGTCCGCCGCATGGATCGCGTTGTGGTACGGGTTCGCCGCGATGTATCCGCGCTGGATCTCGAGCAAAAAGTTCACGAGCGTCGCCTGCTCAATCTGTAAATGGCTCCCGGCCAGCTCATGCAGCAGGTGGTACCCAAGCTGGCAGAGCGCGTTGCCGCCCGAGATGACGTTCACGCGAAAGATGTCGAAACTCCAGTTGTTCACGTCGCGGAAGAGATTTTGGAGCTCGAACTCGGACGCGACGTCCAGCGGCGGCAGCAGCTCCTTCATCGTAACGCTGCGCCGCGCCGTGGCGTACGCGCCGTTCTCGCCTGATCTATCGCCCTCTGCGCCCTTGCCGTTCGGCCCGCTCGAGCTGCCATTGATATCTTGCTGTACGATTGGTACGCGTTCGTCCTCTGATACGTCCGGGAGAACTTTGGCTGTGTCGTTCACTTTGAGCACCTCGCCGCGCAGCCAGTTCTGCGTGTCGTTGTCCACTTCGGCGCCGATGAGCTCGTCGTTCGCCTCGTACAGCCGATTGTTTTTTATCACGTCGATCGCGAACTCGACCTCTTCGCGCAGTGAGCTGCGCAGCGCCGGGTGGAACCGCAGTTCGTGCAGCACGCGCAGCACGTGCTCGACGGGCGACGTGATCGGTCCTTTGTGTACAAACTGCATCGATCGCGACCGCTGCTTGACACGCTCAAAAACCACGAGCACGCGCAGCACGCGCAGGATCACACGCAGCCTTAGGATCTTTATGAAGAGCTCCGACTTCGCCCCTAGCGCTGCGAGAATGCCGAGCACGAACGACGCAATGATCACGAGACCGTCAAAGAGGTTCCAGCCGTTGCGCAAGTACTGCGTGCCGTACGCGAACACCTTGAGCGTGATCTCGAGCAACAGAATCGAACCGACCGTGATGTCCGTGAGGTTGATCACGTTCTTGTACTTGGTGAGCGCGTCTTCGCCCATGGTGATCTGCACGAGCACGAACACGCCGTACGCGAGCACGATCATCACGAAGAAGATCTCCACGTACAGCTTACGCATGAACTCGCCAATGTGCAGCCGCAGCCGCTGGTCCGCGCGCAACTCCACGGCGCTCCCATCGCGTATCCTCGAAAACTCAGATGTACCCGCGCGCTTCCGCCGTGAGTTGTTGTTGCGATGGTGCGCACTCGAAGACTCTGCGGGCGCCACGGCGCGTGATCGGCGCTCGCCGTACGGGTATCGCTTGAAGAAGCGCGAGAACGTCTGCCGCTTCGGCTGGTACGTGCTGCTCACGGCTGCGTGGATTGGTGGACTCGGTGGCACTTCTTGTGATGTAGTCATGCTATTGATAAATAAGTGACCGCGTCACCCGAGCCACGTTCTCGTCGAGGCGTGCGCAAATCGTGCCTACCGCTTTCTGAAACAGTGAAGCAAAATACTCGCACAGTGGCGTGCAAAAGAGCTCTTGTGTGTCTGTATGTGGTTGTATCCGTCGTCGTCTGCGCTCGTGAACTGGAGACTTCACCGTGGATCACTCGTGACTCGAGAAATGGTCGACACGCACAGGAAAGCAAGCTCTCTGTGTCTGTTACCTGCTGTTCGTGCCTCAAGCACTCTTCGTTGTCGTCTCTCGCCTCTCGTCTCTCGGGGCTTATATATGCGGGGGTGATCGAGTGGCGCTGCCTGCGGCTGCTGCTTCGGAGACGAACGAGCTCGCTTCGTGCTCTCTCACAACAAGGCGACGAAGCGTTCGGAGTCCTGATCACTCACTCGCTCACTCAGTCGCTCTTCCTTCTCACGTTGCAAATAGACCTGCACTCGTGCGCAACCTGCTGCTGCGCACAAATAGAAAACTCCCGCCGTCGACGGCTGCCTCTGGGTGAGCCGCACCGATGCAATCCACTCTGCGTGTTATGGAAATACTTACCGCAAGGCCCGACAGGCACGCGGTGCGTTTCGCTCCTCGTAACAGCGAGCGAGCTAAGGTGCGAAACCTGATGCTGGTGCTATTTCCGTAGCGTTCGCCGCCGGTTCGCGCCGTCTCTATCAATAGCACACCATACCCAAACCCAGTCAGTATGTTGCCTTCACGCCGACATCCATTCATTCATACAGACACATGACCGCGGCGTCACTTGACATGAACGAGCCTGTATCACACCAGCCAACGTCACACATGCACACGCACCTCTTGTTCACAGGAGCAATTCTGCTCAGCCGACTTGCTCGCTCACGCACACACACAGAGAGCGAGAATGGCTTCTTTCTTTCTCTCTTTCTCTCTCGCCTGCGTGGACGGACAGCAGGCGCGCTCTTGGGGCTTGCTTGTGCTGGTCGGAAAATAGAAGGAAACGAGAAAGCAAGCCACCCCCAAGAGTCGCCCTCTAAACGTATCATCAAGCGTTCCGCCCTCGATCGATCTATCCAGACCAGCGAGCGAAGAAGGGTTCAACAGTGTGTCAAAAGAGGGGGTTCGACTTACAGTTTGTATGGAGTACGCGAAGCGGAATCTTGCATCTTGTAGCTTGGCTGATCGAACTTACTGCATTGCGTTATTTGCAGGAAATGAGTCAGGAGGCAGGAACCTGTGGGCCGAGTATGGTGAGTGCGGCGTCCAGCGACGAGCATCAGGCGCATGCTATACGAGGTGTCACGCCACGCCATGCCATCCACTGTTTGTATCAGCTGTCATATTCAGCGTAGGACCATCGGCCATCTCACACAGAAAGAAGCCAACAAGATCTCTTTCGTCGTCGGGACTCGACACTTCGCTTTCGCCCGCGTACATGATGTCTACGCGAATGAAATAAACGTACGTGGTGCAAGTGGGTTTGACAGAAAAGAGTGGCGCACTGTGCTTGGATAGGACCTGGCACGGAAGCAGTGACGACTGAGGGGCCAATCCATCAGTCAGTCTCGAAGTGTTGACAACGACGATGACAGCGGCTATCGACACGTACATTTACACACACACACACACGTGACGACACGCAGAGCTCTACAATAATGCCGCACACACGTCACAACACGTCTCCACAGCCTACGCGAACGAGTGAGCAGTAGCAGATTACGCGCGTGCGACAACAACTTTGTGAACAAGATCAGCAGGCAGACCCATCGCCCAACAACACCGCATCCACACGCCTTGCACGATCCTTGCTTATCCGGCAAAGCGTCAGCAGCAGATGACACTCAAGCCGGCGCATCGTCGCTGTCCAACCTGCTCGCATTCTCGTCGCTTCGCGTGCGGTGTTTGAGCAAAGCACGCGTGCGTCCAACGCCATCTCCTTCCATCATCGCCGGTGGCGCATTCCGCTGCGTTGGCCAAATTGCGCCCAAACTTCAACATCGGCTCCTTCCGCCTCTTTCCCTCTTTACCTACAATAACGCATACATACTTTACCAGAATGATGGTAGGCAGCAGGAAAACTACGATAGAACTGATTCCGGCTTCAGCATTTGACCAATCAGCGGCTGTAAAAAATGCATCCGCATGCGACACGCAGCTGCTTTTTCCTGAGGTTGCGGCAAAAGCGATCCCAATGTTGCAGCAATTTGTGCTATGTGCGTGTGGTCAAGTGCTGGGATTCACTTGGTTAAAGTAAGGGAGGGGGAACACACGGTCCAGGAGGGCACAACCGCACGAGGATCATTCTTCGATACACTCCTATGCCGCAGCAAAAAGCTGATTCCCAACTGCAGCAGCAGCAGCATCAGCAGCGTGTCACCGACCAGCAGCAGGTCCTGTTTATGGGATTTACATTTGCGCGTAGGTTGTCAGCGTGGTGGTGGGCTGAACAGTGAGATCGGCGATAAGCGCGCGCGTCTGTCTGTCTGTTGAACTTCAGCAGCAGCGTCCGCCCAAAGTGTGACGACAGAGCCAAAGTGCTCTCCTCCCAAACTAAAAATAATGCTTCCACGTTTTCGGGAAACAAAGAAATTTACGCAAATAAAAAGCAAATGGATAGAGCCACCCTGACGCAAGCGCGTTGCTGTAAATCTACCGAGGCCTGGAGAATCAGGTGAGCAGTCATTGAGACACATGTGAAGCGATCACATCCGATCTTTTGTACCAGAAGCAGCACAGCTATACAACGTTCCTTATAGATATGGATGGTGTCGATGATTTGACGAGGTTGTTTTTGCTGAAGCACCGAAATGGATGCTTCAGACAGTGGCGTAAGTGTGCCGTAGCCACACTCCAGCAGTCACTCGCACCGTTTGGTATTGTCTCTCTATCCTGTACCTCAGCCAAATTACCTGCAACCTTCGAAAAAACGAGCTGCATGTGTGTAAATTACGGGAAACTTGCAGCGCGGGAGCGCATCTTCCCAGCTGACTGACTGCAGCTTTTCTTGCGTTCGAGGGAGAAGAGAAAGAAAACCCAAAGGCGAACAAACAAGCACACGCAACTTGCGCAACAAGCCGACAGACAAGCAAGCAAGCGCCCGACGAGCCACACGAGCAAGCAAGCGGTCAAGCCTGAGCAAGCGAGCGAGCGCGCGTCGTCGTCTCCCCCTCTCCCCCTGCTTGGTCGGCACAGCAGACGCGAGTCCGCGTGAGAGAAACCCCAGCGGGCGGATTTGTCGCTCTTCGCTGTGGGCGGATCCACAAAAGCACAATCCCACGCAAGTGCAGGCACAAAAGCCCAAAACAAGCGCGCGCAAGGCCAGAGAAGGCAGCAAGATGCAACGCGCGCGTCACATGTCGCTCGACTACCTCGGGCACAACAACAATAGCACAAACGGCTCGAACCACGAGGACTGGTCGCAGTTCCTCTCCACGAGCATGGCGGCACTAGCCACAGGCGACGCGGACGACGGTGCGGCAGCCAACGAACAATACGCCGCTCACGAGAGCGAGGAGCTGTTCGCGCAGCACCAACAGGATGTGATGGACGCGGCCGTGGCCGTGGCCACGAGTCCGCGCGGCCTCAGCAGCAGTGCTCAACAAGTGCGCAAGAGCAGCCCGACCGCGGCCAGCAACAGAACGATGAGTGATATAAAGATCGACACGTTTGGGCTCGAGCCGCGTGTGCCACAGCAGGGCGAAGACTTCATGCTGCTCAGTGGCCTTGGCGGCAAGACGCGTAGCGATTCGATCTCGGAAGCGCTGACGTCGTCGACCGAGTCGTCGCCCTCTGGCGCGGCGTGGCGACCGTTGGGACGTCGCGTGACGCCGCAGAACGGCAACAACAGCTCAGGCGCATTGGCGAACAACAACCAGACGGAGCACCTTCCCGTGTTCGAGATGCCCGCGTTCGCGCACCCGGGCAGCAGCGAGCATACGAAGAAACTCCACCACGCGTCGAGCTTCCGTGACGTCGTGACGTCGTGCCTCTCGTCGTCAGACTCGTCGCTTTACGAGTCGTCGTCGTCGGACGAAGAGCCACAGGACCCGACAGCCAACAGTCTCCCAGACTTCCACAATGACGAGCCGCTGCCGCCGCAGGCGTTCCGCATGATGATGCGCAAGGGCTCGGCACCGGCCATGTCGATGCGCCCGAGCCTCATCGACGTGGACCCGTTGTCGTTCGCCGAGTCGTCGTTGCCCGTGCTCACTTCGCTCCCCGCGCACCCGCGCAGCCTGAGTATCGACAACAGCTTCGTGAGCTCCATGGCGCACCACGCCAAGTCGCCCGTGCTAGGCAACCGCAAGGACTCACAGACGTGGCAGCTGCAGGACGAGGAGTTTCTCAAGACGTCGCCGCGCTTTGGGGCGTTGCATGGCGACATGAGCACCATGTTTGGCAGCAGCGGTCTGCTCTCTTCGGAGAGTGGGGACCTGGGTAACCAGCTGAGCGACAACAACGAGCCGCGCTCACGGTTCACGAAGGACATGCGAGCCTCGTCTGTGGACTTCACGTACATCAGCAGCAGCAGTAGCAGCAGCCGCAGCAGCCGTAGTCCGACGAACGTGAACCCGCCGCTGCCGCCGCCGCCCCACGAACCGCTGCAGCGTCTGCGCGCCAAGTCGTTCTCGTACTCGTCGGTCTACGGCTCGTCAGCGTTTTCGCATCCGCCGCCTGGCCACGGGTACAATAACAACAGCAGCAGCATTAGCAACAGTATGAAGCAGCCCCAGCAGTACGCACCACCGCCGTCGCACCACCAGCAGCAGCAACGCCAGCCGACGCTGCACGACTACCACAGCAACGTGCGCACGTACCACCCGTCGGGGTCGCCACCGCCTGTGTCGAGTCCGCCGCCGTCCGGAGGTGTGCGCCCGCCGCGCGTGAGCATCCCGTCGGACTCGCCCATGCACCAGCAGTACCATACTCCGCAGCAGCACCAGTACGGGCCTCCGCAGTACCGTCGGTACTCGTCTGACACGTTTGCGGCCGTGCCGCCGTACCCAGCCGACATGTACAACGAGCAGGAGAACCAGGCGCGTCACAGCAACAGCAACAATGGTAATGGCAGTGGTACTGGCAATGGCAATGGCCGCGGCGTTCGCTCGTACAGCATGGAGAATCCGAACTTTCCCGCGACGCGTCCGTTCCGAAGCCAGTCGATGGAGGGTTCGCAGCTCTTTGCCGCGGGTCCGCCACTTGAGTACCCGTCGATGACGCGCACGAACTCTGCTGGCATGGGCTACGACTGGCCGCGCGGCCCCATGGACGTCAATGGACCCTCGCCGCCGCTCCCGCCGGATTCACGAGGCGGAAACAGTCACCACAGCCATCATCACAGCAGTAACTCGGGCCACCATTTCCCATCCCCACCACCCGAGGCCTACTACGAAGTGGAGTTCAAGCGCGGACGTCAGGAGATCTTTGCCGGCAATGCGTTGTTCACACCAGGGGACTACGTGAAGGTCGAGGCCGATCGTGGCGAGGATATTGGACGCATCGTGCAGCGCTCGACGGATCTGGCCAAGCTGCACAGCGGCAACGGCAGCAACAACAGTGAGCCAGCGACCAGTCCGAACGATGACGGCGGACTCAGTCGAGCAAAGCGCCACGACGCGCCCGTGAAGAAGATCATCGCGGTGGCGAACCAGCGCGAGCGCGACATGCTCGCCGAGCAGCGCAAGGAGGAGCACGAGGTCTTTGAGGTGTGCAAGAGCAAAGTGCGCCAGCGCCTGCTGCCGATGAACGTGATCGACGCCGAGTACCAGTTTGACCGCCACAAGCTCACGTTCTTCTTCGAGGCCGACCGGTGCGTTGTGCAGACCTGTGTTGACTTGCTGCTGCTCTGTTGACATGTGTGCTGACAGTTGTTTATTCGTGTTGTTTGTTGCCAACAGCCGCATTGACTTTCGTGAGCTCGTCCGCGACCTGTTTGCGATTTATAAGACGAGAATATGGCTCCAGCAGGTGGTGCCGGGTGGCGGCAAGAAAGTGCTGGTCGACTACGACGCCAACTAGGCTGTTGAATGGCGATGACGCCCGGCTAGAAGATGTGGAACTGGTGGCGATCCATTTCGCAGCAAATTGGTTGGACACGCGAACCCAGCCCAAGTATGAACGAGCGGGAACAATGCACCAGCCTGAAACCCGGGAGCGTGAGGGGATTTGAGGGATGTCGGACGCGAACGAAGCGCACGCTTGCATCCTCAGGCTTTTCAAGAGCGCGGACGAAGACCTTTGATATTTTTTTTAGATGGAGCTTAGATGAACGAGCGACCAGCCCTCCGTCACCCGCCACCACGGCAAAGAAGAAGAAGAGTGGCAGGGGAGGGAGCGATGGAGCGAGCGAATCGCTGGATGGAGATGTTTTAGAGAACGAATGGTAATGTGTGCGCACTGCTTACTCTGAGGCGCTAGAAGCGCAGGAGAGGAGAATGCGAGATGATAGAACAACAAATGAAGGGAACTCTTGTATTTGAGAGTCCGTGGTTGCTGTTGCTACTTGAGTCTCCTCATGATTGATTGTCAGACCTCCGTCAAGGTAGTAGATTGGTCCAAGAGGTCTCCCACATCTGAAGGCAGGAATGAAACAAATGCGGTGATGAAATGAAAAGAAGGCGGGATAGAGACCTGAGCTAAGCTCGGCCATGTACTGCGCTGCATCCGTCCGTCACCTCTGGAGCGAAGAAGCCACTTCAAGACAGTGCGATTGATCTTTGAGGCTTCTGCGCGATCGATCGATCACTATCCGGTAGCTGCGAGAAAGTTCTTTGTCGAAGGAAGCGAGCGAACTCACTCGACAGCCTAACTGAGTCGCTCTTTGCACAGGCAGGCAGCTAGCTAGCTAGTTTTGTTCATTCGACCACCCGATGCACCACTTCATCCATCCACCCTTGGAGCGAGCCTCGAACGTAAAGACAGTCAGTCGGCACTCGGCGTGTGGGACTTGCGTATTGATTACCGCCCGCCAGCTTTGCAGACGAAGGCCATGGCTTCGAAAAGCTCGAAAAGCAAATGCGCGGCTGTGCCTCAAAGCTCGGGTGGGTGGGTGAAATCCATGAAAAGCTTGGAGGCGGCTGTTTTCCATGGAAAGAAACGTCGTTTATGAGCACAACGAAGAGCTGGGAAGCTGGGTGTGGGGAGTTGGCTTTGCTTGGGCTTGCTGCCAACGCGACTGTGAGTGGTTGCTTCTTCGCTCCTCTCGGGTCGAAGAACCGGCGACTTTTCATGCCCTCAGGCGAGCGGTTTCGTTGATAGTTTCCGGACGCAGAGCCTCCCTCAGCAGCGCAAAGAGAGAGCGACTTGCGTCCATTGATCCATTCTTCACCCAGCTATCCAGCTATCCATCAGCAGCAGCACCGGCCTGTCTTCAGCCTAAGAACGCTCCTCACCACAGGCAGAGGAGAGAAAGAGAGACAGCAGCATCAGGCAGCAGCTACAACGCTGCCATTTTCGCAATTGCGCCTCCCCTGTTAGGAGCTACAGTATATAGCAGAGTCAGCTCAGGATGCGCGACTTTGGCAGCAACCAGCGCGACGAGGACGACCGCGAGCGCGTGATGGCGATGGCCACGACGCCCGTAGCAGCGCGCACACCCAGCTCCTCGCGGCGCTCGAGCTTCTCGATCCTTGGAGCCGCACATGCAAGCGCTAGCAATCCGAACTCTGGCTCGCAGGGCAGCTTCGTGGCGTCCTTCGCCATGGCGCGAGACGAGCAGACGGCGTACCTTGAGCTCGCGCGCAGCCAGCTGCCGCAGCTCGTGGTCGAATGCGCCAATGGCGGCAAGGCGACTGCAGCAGGGACTGGAGTCACTGGTAATGGAGATGAAGGTGACGCTGGCTCCAGGTGGAGGCGCCTCAAGCCCAAGAAGAAGAGCGACGTTCTCGTGTGGGAGAAAGGCGACTTGGATGGTTCGACCAGCAGCAGCAACAGCAGTCGCGGTAAGAAGAAGACACGCAGCAATAATGGGGCCAGCACGACACCAAGAGCCACAGACACGTTTACAACGACCACTCGTGGCCATGACACTTTCGCGGACGCCGACGCGTTCCACTCGCCCGTGGTGACGTATGCCGTGCGCAGCGCCGTGAGAGTGAATGCGCCGCTGGACGTGGTGCTCAAGACGCTCGACTGCTCGGCCGTGACGGCCTACCGGTCGTTCACCAAGATCATCTACGAGAGCTTGGTCGCCGACACGTCCGTACTCTACCACAGCCAGAGCCCAAGCGCGTCTACGTCCACGACCACGACCGTCACTCCAAGGCCATCGACTATGGCTATTCCCCAGATCCCGTCCTGCTGTGGCCCACGCGAGTCGCTGGCTGTGCGCTGGATGGTTTGCCGGTGCAACAACCCCATGGTCTCGGACTGCGACCTGTGTCTGCTCGAGTATTCCAAGGTCACGTCCGTGGACGACGCCGCGCCGCCACGACCGCGGGACGGCAAGCCGCTCTTCACCTTCCGAGCCAACAACAATAACAACCAGGGTTCCAGTAGTCCAAGCCGAGCTCCACGTGACGGGCTCCACGACCGCCGTGAGTTCCCAAGCGCGTACAAGATCCTGAGCTCCGTGGAGACCAAGTCCTGTCCGGAGCTGCTCGACTCGCACCGGCTCACGCGGTGCTTCGTGCCCCTCGGTGGCTTCCTCTTCTATCCGACCGACAATGCGGACGTGACCGACGTCGTCTTCTACATGTCGGTCGCGCAGGACCGACTGTTTCACAACAGCAACCAGCAACTGGCGGTAGCTAGCAGCGGCAACCCGTTCAGCGCCGCGAGCAGCAGTGAACGGCAGTTCCGGGCGATCCAGCGCGTGCTGCAGCACATGGCGCGCGGCGTCGGGCGCATTAAGAACGCCGTGGACGCCTACACGATGAGTCTGCGCCTCGAGATGCTGCGCAACACGCGCTGGGTGCGCAACACGGAGCGTGCCGAGTGCGTCTGCTGCTATCGGCGCTTCCACCAGCTCACACGCCGGCGCCACCACTGCCGCCTCTGCGGCGACGTCATCTGCCGAGACTGCTCCGTGTACAAGGACGCGGACCTGCCGACCATCGGCCCGACGATCCTACGCATCTGCAAGCTCTGCGATCTCAACGAGCTCAAGGCGTCCTCGGCCGCAGCCGCCGCGGCGCTGGCCATCGGCAAGCAACTCCCAGAGGAGCTCGAGGCTTTTGATGTTGGCGATGGGGACACAGTCGTCGCAGAAGAAGCGAAGCGAGGGGTAACGTTTGCGAGCAAGAAGCTCACGCGCAAGCGCAGCACGACGCTCAACGTGGACACGAGCAAGCCGGTCGTGCACGACCAGGAACCGCATATCGGACGCCGCTTCACGACGGTCGTCGATGGGAAGCACCGCCGTGAGCTCCCCGAACAAGCGTTCAGCTGTTCAAAGGCCGACATTGTCGACCGCCCGTACAAGTGGAACACTGGCGGTGGTGGTGGCAAACCGCGCGTGGTCTTGTCCCCACAGTCGGCCGCTTTGTACGCCTCGCGCACGGGCCAGCGAACACCGGGCTTTACGAATACTGGCGGTGGGCTCTCTGCCGGTGCTGCGTCTGCCAAGGCCATGACACCGACGGGACGGCAGCGAGCGGTAGCACCGCAAGACTGGAGCGCGACACATCAGCAGCTCCAGCAGTCGAATCAGTCGAACCAACAGGCCAAGTCGTGTTCCAAGATCGCGAGCACGAGGGACCGCTTCGCTGCGTTCTCGTTCCGCAACAAAGGCGCGACGCCCACTAATGGAGTTCCTCCAAAGCGACGCACCGCGGATCCAGAGAGCGACCGCGAGCTCGACGAGATCGGCGAGGACGACGAGGAGAAGTACGCTGCGTATCCCAGTGCGGTTCACCCGAAGACGAGTCTACTGGCTGGCAATGCTGCCACCGTGCACCCAACACGTGTGGTGAAATCTGGAAAGCTTGTCATCCCCGGCCAGGAAATGATGGACAAGACGACAGCAGGCAACAACAACCAGCAGCACGAGTTCAGCAGCAAGCCCCTGCCGCGCAAGCTCGCGAACGTCGAGCGGTATGAGGACATCCTGCTCACACTCTGCGAGCAGGTCTCCAAGGCGCTCGACTGCAACTACGCAGCGCTGAGTCTCTTCACGGGCATCCCGCAGCAGCAGCAATCTTCGTCATCGTTTGCTCCATTGACAGCAGCGTCTCTCGCTCGCCTGGCATCACCCAGCGCCTCTTCATCACCCAAAATGTTTTCTTCACCATCGACACCAGGAGCCACTGGCGGCGGCTACGAGAACTACCCGGCGGTGCACTTCCTCAAGGCCTGTGGCGGCAAGAAGCTCGCGAAAGTGGCCGCGAACCTCATGTGTTGCGCACCGATCCTCGAGCTGAAAGACAAGCTTATCACGCGTGACGCGCTCGCGAGCTGTAACATGTTTGACTTCAAGAAGCTACCCATCGTCATCGGTCCGCAGCAGGTGCGCTTCTACGCCGGCATCCCGCTCGTGGACTGCAACAACCAGGTGGTCGGCGCCTTCGCGGTCTTCGACTCAAACGTGTACCAGGGCAGCAGCATGAACGAAGTACTGCCGACCATGGAGGCATTCGCGGCCGTGGCGCTCACGGCCATCGAGGACCGAAAGACCGACCTGGAGCTTCAGAGTTTCCTCAAGAACCCGCTCGTGGACACCAAGAGCGACAACCAGGCCATTCGGCTCTCGGAGCCCGTGTTCCATATCGACATGGACGCACGTCATGGCTTCAATGACGACGACGACGAATTTTTCCACACGGATCCCCCGTACGGCAACGCGCAAGCGATCCAGATCCGCCCGCGGTTCAGCTCCCGTCCGCCGCCGCGTCAGCGGATGTCGCCACACGTAGCAGCAGCACCGCCGCGAGACGTGGAGTACTACAAGAGCCAGATGGAGCAGCTTGTGCGCCAGGCAAGGGAGACCGAGGCGCAGATGTTGGAGAACTCGATGGCCATGAAGCGCCAGGGCGTCGCGATCTGGTAGTAGGCATTGACCTATGGGGGAGAATCTCCAGCCGTCGTGCGTAGCTGCTGGGGTGTTGCCATTCGTTTGCTTGTGTGTGGTGTCGTGTGTCATGTCGAGTGTGGTCTTACGCTCGAGAGAGAGAGAGAGAGAGAGCGAGAGAACAGGAGCTGTGGTCCAGTCAATACAACGTGTAGTTTGTCCAAACCAAAAAAATGTAAAAATTGGTTCTGCGTACCCTCGACAGTGTTTGTCCTTGCTGATCATGCTCAAATACCCTGGAGCTCGTGCTGCTGCATACTTGTGTCTTTTTGACTCGCTTCAGTTGCGGGTGCTACTGTTGGTTGAGCTACGACTTCAGCTTCCACAGCCATACTTGTGTTTTCATGTGCACCTGCGGACTCGGAAGCACCGGCGTCGTTGTTGGCCTTATCGTAGCGCGTCTGCCAGCGCTGCACGAGGTTGTGGACGTCCTTCATGAGGATGTTGGGCGCCTGCTCCTTGAGGAATTCGAAGACCTTGCGGCGCGTCATGCCCTTCTTCCAGAGCTCTTCCGCCTGCTCGAGCAGCGACGCATCCCGAATGCGGCGCACCTCCGAGTACTGCTGATAGGCCGCCACGGAGATCTCGTGGTTGTGGTCCGTGCCTTGCCGCGTCACGACTACGTGCCACCTGTTCGTCTCGTGGAGCACGCGCTGCAGCGTCACACAGAGCTTCGCTGGACAGGCAGTTGACCGGAGATTGTGGCTCTTTCGCTGGCCTTTGCCCCGGCTCCGACTCTTCCATCCGTGCGTGCAAACAAAGGTCTTAGAGTACCACTGATACGACTCTGGTACCAGGAGGGGCGATGGTGCAGGAAGGTCAGCAGCAGCACCCTCTGAAGCTCCAACAAGGGTAGGTACGTCTCGGTCCACAGCCTGTTGGGCAATTCGTGTGTTGCGAGAGCTCACGGACGACGTCGTGCGCACGCGGAAGAGCTGGTAGGTCGCCACAGAGTACGCCTCTAGATGCTCCTGGAATTCGTCCCACGTGGCGTGGAGGCGCTTGATCTTCGGTGCACGGTAGAACGTCATACCGGAAACTGATGTAAGCGTCAAGATCTCGGGATCCATTGTTGGGACCCAAACTGCAGTTGCGCCACCAGGAGGAGAGCTTTCGTCTTCATCTTCACCGCCATCGTTGTCGAAGTCGTCATGCTGGTGCTGCTGGTGATGGTCGTCGTCTTGAAGGACCCGCTGGTCGGTGCTTCGTTTCTGTTTGGCTGCAGAGTGAACTGGAACTGATGAAGGCACAGTCGTTCTCTGTAGAGGTTGAGCACTCGGAGGCTTCGTGGCGATCACGTTGGCCCCACGGAAGCACGTGCACTGCTGGTTGCCATCGCTCAGTCGCTGAGCTATCTGAAAACCCGCACCTCCGACACCATGTACGCGACAGGGTGCTGCCAAAAAGCTGCTACTACTGCTATTCCCTGCAGCAAAGGAAGGAGCGTTTAAGCTCTCCCGAATCCCTGGATTCCCAATCGTTGGCATGTGAAACTGCGAGGCAGCGAATCCCAAGTTCATCGACTGGTCGACTGCAAAGTACTGGTGCGCATGGAGCAGGAACGGCGGGTTTTGCTGCAGATGACTGGCAGTCCGGAAGAGCGCATGGGATCCTGCGAGCGACGGGAATGCGCCGCTGAACGAACCCAGCGGCGCCGAAAGTCCGCTAGTAGACGGTGCACTTGGATGGGTGACGAGCGAGCCATCGTCACCTGTTCCAGAGTGGAAATCGTGTCCTCCAGAGTTGGACGAAATATGCCCTACTGAATGCAGAGACGCGTCGCCTAGAAGACCAAACGGATGATGCATCCCAGTTGCTCCAGTAGAGGTGACCTCCATCGCAGCAGCAGCACCGTTGTGTTGCTGCTGGAACGCCTGCTGATCATCCGGAATACCAAGCAGGAAGTTGTTGTGCTGGTGGAGAATCTTCCTTGGCTTCGTAACGACAGATGCGTTCGACTCATCGATCGTGAGCAGATCGGGGTCGTAGATGCGGCGGTTCTCGCAGTAGTGCTGGTGCAGCTCCTTGGATAGATTGTGGTTGTGGTCGACGACGTGTTTTGTCACGACTACGCGCCAGCTTCCCCCACCACGGTTTGTATCATTCCCAGCAGCTGATCCAGCACCATCTTCGGAGTGAGCATTCTCAACGAATTGCACCGTCGCACAGATCTTCACGGGGCACGCGGTGGAGCGAAACACCTGGACGGTTCGCTTCCCAGTACCTCGACGGCGCTCCTTCCAGCCGTGCGTACAGGTCAGTGTCTTCGAGTACCACTTCCACTCATCTGGGATCGTTCGCGTGTCAGTTGGCGGCTGGGAGATGGTGCTGCCTGCTTCACCAAGAGCCAAATCGTCAAAACTGGACGAGCGCTTCATGTCAGGGATCTTCTGATTGCGGCCCTGCACAGAGCTCGTCGTGCGCGTTCGGTACAACTGAAACGACGCGTCCGAGTACTCCTGCAGCCGCGCGTGGAAGGCTTCCCACGAAACGTGCACTGCCTCCAGTTTAGGGACTCGCACGACGATCTCGCCTTTTTCGAGCTGCTGCTGCTGCGAAAAGGCAGGAGGTTGTTCACGCGCTTCGCCGTTGGTGAGATGATCTTGTTGGCTCTCTGACAGACTTCTAGTTGCCAAATTACCTCCAAGATAGTGCAGCGTGGACTGCTGCGAGTTCGACTCCTGTTGCTGCTGCTGTTGATCCACCGCCGACGCAGACGATGAGGCAGGTATCTGGCCAGCTGGCGGCGCTGCACTCGAGCCACCAGCCACAACGAGCCTCAAAGGGGAATGATTGTGATCCAATATCTGTCGGTTGATGACGACGCGCCATGAGTCATTCACGTCCCGCTGCAGTCGGGCCATGAGCATCACCGGACAGGAGTTCTCCAGGCTCAGCTCGTCGTCCTGGTGATTTGTGGTAGCACTAATATTCTTCTGTGCCTTACTGCGCGACTTGCGCTTCCAGCCGTGGTTGCAAATCAGCATCTTCGAATACCAGCGCTCTGACTCGGGGATGAGTTGTGCGGCGATTTCCTCAGTGCTCCGTCCAGCTTTGAACGCCAGAGTCTTTGTTTTCAGGTTCTTCGCCACAACCGATACGGTCGAACGCGACCGGAACGACTGGTTCGAAAGCGTCGAGTACTCAGCGACGTAGTTGTGAAACGATTCCCACGATTCGTGCGATTTCACGAGCGCTCTTGGCGCCTGAAAACCATTCGACGCAACGACGTCCCTGGTGTTCCCCGTGAACTGAAGCGGCTGTCGCTGCTGGTCCTCTGTGCTCGCCAGCAAGTGGGACAATCCACCTTTGCTGCGCTGTTGCTGTGGCTGTTGTTGTTGCGCAGGAGCTGGAGATAGGCTCATTGATGGCGAGCCGGACACCTGCAACAGATCTGGATCGTAGATGCGGCGGTTCTCCATGTAGTAGAGATAGAGCTCCTTTGAGAGCTGGTGGTTGTGCGTGCGCACGTGACGCGTGAGTACCACCTGCCAGCCGTCGTCGCCTTTCCCGCGGTGCTGCAGCGTCACGCACATCTTCGCGGGGCAGCTCGTCGAGCGCACCACCGAGAGTGAGCGCTTGCCGCTTCCGCGGTTGCGGTCCTTCCAGCCGTGTGTGCACATGAGCGTCTTTGAGTACCACCGGTAGGTCTCGGGGATCAGCTGCTGCTGCTGCGTCACTGTTTCTTCGGATAATGGTGGCGCTGCTTGATTTCCTGAATCCACTGATACTAAAGCACTGGTACTGGAAGTGTCCTCATCAGCTGGCTCTGGCTGTTCATCCACTGACGCATCTTGAGCTGTTGCATCAGCGTTCTGGTCACCTTCGTCACCTTGTTGAGCTCCTCGCACTAGATCCACGGACGAAGCACCAACCGGGAGGAATGAAGATGAAGTCGACGAAGATGCGTTCTCTGTGATGCGCTGGTTGCGGCGCTTTACAGACGTTGTCGTGCGCACCACGTATTGCTGGAACGTCGCATGCGCATACTCCTTTAAACTCTGCTCGAATGCTTCCCACGAGCGATGCACGGGCGGAAACATGGGCGCGATCACCATCGGCGTTGATGCGAGATCGCTAGTCTCCACGGCATTCGTAGCAGGGTTATAGTTGTCAGCAGGAACATTGACACTGGGATGGTCCACCTGCATCGGCTCGATCGTCTCCTCTGACTCGGGCTCTGCGACTGCAGCTGGCACATCGCCACCCTCGTCCGCATTCGCATGGTGGTGGTGGTCGGTGAAAACGGAATTGAGCTCCAGGTCGGTTCGGAACGCATCACTTTCGTCTTCGTCCGTCTCTTCTCCTTGGTCCACATACGTATCCGCCGTAGCTTCAACGCCATTACCACCGTCGTCGCCCGCATCAGTGTTTGTGTCCATCGCGTCTCCCGCCATCATCATGTCATCTGCAGCAACAGCTTCAGCGCCATGTTCGTCGCCTTCACCATGTACTTCTACCACGACGCTGTTGCTGACGTCACCCGCATCGCTGGTACCACTCGCATCTTCCAGCTGCCGCCGCTTGGACGAAGTGAATGTTTGCTGGTCTGCGCCGCTCACTTCTGCTACGGTATCGTCGTCCAATAGCGCGCGCTTCGCCATCGTTCGTTAATGCGCGAAGCCACTACACCAGTCATCATTTACATACAAAGAGAAGAGACACGCACACGCAGACAGAGCCCATGAGTGCGCGTTCATTGTCGCCCTGCGTTGCCGCACTTGAACGAAGTGGATGGCGCCAAACCTGTGTTGTGGGTGAGCTGGGATGTGTTGTGGCGTTAACGCAAATGGCCTCCCTGGATTTACACACTCCGCCACCATCTCTTTTGAGCCGCTCCAACATCTCGAACTTAAGGCGAGCTACAAGATACGATAGCGACATAAAGTTATGTTGTAGAGATAGGTTGCCGTAAGGGAGTGTTTAGGGCAACACGAATAGACGACTCACTTGGCTCCACTATGCCACTCGTCTGTTTTCCGTCGGCTGTCGGAAAATAGACGAGTGGCATAGTGGAGCCAAGTGAGTCGTCTATTGTGAGCTACGGTACGTCAATTGTACCGTGCACGACATCACTCTTCTTATTATGTCATTTTGACAATCACTCTTTGCCGATGGGGGAAAGCCAAGCGCTTGCATTGGCTTTTAGCATACAAATGTCAGCACGAAGAGTCGAAAAAAGCCGCGCGGAGGCTCCCTCTTCTCTCTTTTCCCTTTGTGTGCGCGTGTGTTGCTTGTTGGCTTGCTTTGTGTGGGAGAACAACAACAGAAAAGCTTCTTGAAGAGAAAGAAGGCGGCGAACAAGCGCCGCGACCAATCTCCCTCCTCCTCGTCCCGTTCCGTGTTTGTGCTGCCTGCCTGCCTTACTTGCGGCCTTCACTCCAGTAGACGCTTCGTTCCTCCATAGACACACACAGTCGCCTCTCGTCCCAGACCCCCCGCTTTCGACTGCCCCCAGTCGACCGCCTTACCTACCTGAACAACAAGAACGATGGCGCAGGGAAAGACGTGCCATTTCAAGCTCGTGCTGCTCGGCGACACGGCCGTCGGCAAGTCCTGTCTCGTCGTGCGGTTCGTGCGCGACGAGTTCTTTGAGTTCCAGGAGCCCACGATCGGAGGTACGTGTGTGTGTGTGTGCCAACGAGCGGTTGAGGGCTGTGGCTCTTTGCTGCCGCGACGGGAAGTGCAAATGTGGATGGACATTTTACGGGTGTTGATTGAGACTGACTGACGAATAAACCCTACTTCTTCTCTCAATACAGCTGCGTTCTTGACCCAGACGGTCGGCCTGGACGATGGCCTCACGGTGAAGTTTGAGATCTGGGATACCGCTGGGCAAGGTTGGTGCTGGCTGTGCATGATGAACACGGTGAACGATTCTACGATATGATGCCAACTGACTGACCATGGTTTTCATTTTTTTTTATTTTCTACAGAGCGATACCGCAGCTTGGCGCCGATGTACTACCGCGGCGCTGCCGCTGCGATCGTCGTGTACGACGTCACAAACAAGGTGTGATCTTTTTCCCTTCCACATGTGAACTGTGGTGACCGACGTGCTAAGAAATCTGGGGTGTTCTTTGTCGCTTGTGACATGATAGGATTCCTTCACGGGCGCGAAGTCGTGGGTCAAGGAGCTGCAGCGTCGCGGCGACCCGAACGTTGTGATCGCACTTGCGGGCAACAAGGCCGATTTGGAAGCGCGCCGCAAGGTGGAATTTGAGGAAGCCCACCAGTACGCCGAAGACAACGACATCCTCCACATGGAAACGTCGGCGAAAACTGCGGTGAACGTCAAGGATCTTTTTGTTGCGATCGCCAAGCGTCTTCCGAAGAACCCACACCAGCCGGAGCGAGAAACGTTCCCAATCACGCCGCCAACGAACCAGAAGGCGGCCAAGGGCGGGTGCTGCTAAGAGCAGCCAGCACATGCTATCAAGGCATCGGAGCTCCTTTGCTCGTGACAGCTTGTGGAGTGCAGTGCGATCGAGGAAGTACGATCGCGTGCGGTGGTGAACGAGTTCAGAAACCAAGAAGGGTGCGTGGTCAATCAATCACTAGAGCTGAAGATCCAAGAGATCGAGAGAGGAAGAAGGACGAGAGGAGAAGAAGAAGATGCGCTGCATGAGAGAGAGCAGCAGGAAGAGAGAGAGAGAAGATACGCTCAGACTGGTTTGCCAGCCTGCTTTGTGTTGGATTTCATGTTTTAATCTAATATCGCAACCATTTAGTTTATGTAAATGTTAAACGTGTAGTACCGCACACGAGCTGGACGTTGTTGTTGGACATCTTGTGTGGCGGGCCGATCCTGGGAGCAGTCGCGGGTTGGATCCTCGACACGCGTCTCCAGAAGAGAATGCGCATGTGAACAAGCCAAAATTTCCTTTACTCTCCAAATCTCTCTTTAGCTCAAGACCAAGCAAGATCCGTAACTTTCCTATAGGCATGTCTCGTCAGCGAGCGCGTCATGGGCGTTGATCCCAGGCGTATCGTCCTGGTCAACTGCGTGTGGCTGAACGACGACGGCGAGCTGGTGCTGAACGGGCGACGACGCGTGCGCGGCCTACATTTCTCGCAGCACTGCAAGCGCATCACGCGGTCACTGAGGGAGCGCGGAGTGGAGATGTACGACGTCAACGAGGACTATACCAGCCAGCTGTGCAGCTGCTGTCACGACAAGGGGTGGTCCCCATGTACGGTGAGGATGGGGCATGGCGATTTACAGAGTGCGCCACTTTACCAGCGACATGAATGCGCAAGACGCTGAATCGCGACGTCAACGCGACGCTGAACATCCTGTACATTTTCATGATAGAGACCCTGCACGGCGATCGGCCGCGGACGTTCACACGTAGATATCAGACAAACTTACGTGTGCCGCTCTTTTTGGATTGTGGTGTGGAAAAGCGCGTGAGAGGGTATGTGAGGAACACCATATTCTTGGAGCCATTTGGCGTGTTGCTCAAAAAACGATCCATAGTCGTCTGGTCAAGTGGCTGCATTTTTTTCATTTCTTCCGCCTTTGTCCCATCGCCAACTCGTCTGGCAATGGTTCATGGTCGCAACGGGGGCTTCTCCAGCTCACCATGGATGAGTCTTCATGGGTACAAAACGAACCACACGCACACAGACACACAAGAACAATGAGCTTGCTGTATTGGTAGTTACTTCTTCGCGCACACAATTCCTTTTCTCTTCTTCTCCGTTTACTGCTCTCTCAATACATTCGCTTAATAGTGCTTCGTGTTGCGCTTGCGCACCCCACTCAGTCGATCTCGTACTTACTCGTACTTGCCCTTCTTGACGGCATCGTCAATGCCGACAGTGGAGTTGATACCGAAGATGCGTACGCGGTCGAGCTCCGGGAGCTTCGCGAGGATCAGCGTCGCCCAGATCGGGAAGTTGATGCAGAGGTGGACCGTGTCATAGTCGGTCGTGATCGACGCCAGCATGAAGAGCACCGTCGGTACAATCATGAGGAAGCGCTTCGTGCCAGTCCACGGGTGGCCCTGGTCGATCTGTTCGTAGAAAGTGAGCTCACGGTAGTCGCCCATCGAGTTCGAGTCGTCTGGTGAGCCCTTGATCCAGTGCATGATGCCAAAAGTCACCTACGGATGGAAAACGAGTGCGCACGGTAGCAGGTACGCAAAGACATAACGAATGTCAGTACCATGGTCACGATTTCCATTTCCAAAGCAAGCTTTCAGGCAGCATGAGCTCAAGCGCTCTCATCCCTCACTTCGCCCATAAGCATAGGCACCGTAGATTACGATAGCCTCCATTGCGACATTCGCTCCGAGAGACACACAAATATTACGAATGAACGACGAGACGCAATAGAATGAGAGAACGCCCGCGTTCTCGCTTGTGTCCAACGCCACCAGCACAAGCAACACACAACACCATGTAATTATATACAGCACACATAAGTACGTACGATTCCGTGCAGCACGTTCACAAAGGTCCACTGGTGCGGCGACGGTACGAGCACGGGCGTCGCCATGTAGAGCGAGCCGAGCAGGAGTGCGTAGAATGTCCAGAAGCCGCGCGAGTCCATCCAGTTCACGTTCTTGTTCGTGTCGATCACGAGGTCAGCGCCGCTGTTGCTCTTGCTGATGCCCATGATGTTTAGCTACTTTGCTGATGGTGGTGGTGGTGGTGGTGGTGGTGGTGGTAGTAGTAGATGCGCTCGTCGCGTGTGTTCGTCGTTCGCGCTGTTCTGCTGAACTGCTGAGCTGAGCTGAGCTGAGCAGTGCGAGTGAGCGGCTGAGTCTGCTTTTGACTATGAGTCTTTCGTGGGTGAGTGAGAAAAAGAAGCACGCGCAAAAACACAAGGGAGCGCGACCAAGAAAACGGGTCGAAAAAACGCAGCCAGAGGACTCACAGAACCCTAGACATTTGTATAGTGAATGTCATATTAGAGTGTAAACTAATGAGACCCGCGTAAACCTGGATAGATGATGCAGACCCGCCACTTGCTTCATGTCTTCAAAGAGTCCGCTGAGTGGCTGAAAAGAAGCTGTACACTTTGAATGATTCGCGTAAAATACGGCAGTTGGAACTTGTTTTCTGATTTTTATCCACCAATTAGGTGCCGAGTAAACATCGACAACCACGACCACCTCTATAAAATAATACAGAAACCGGCATATATTCAATTTCAAAATGGTACAGTGTACCAAAGAACCGATGCATGACGCAGAAATCCGCATCAAAGTGTCAAGGCTCACGAGGGCGGAAGCGGCGGCGAACCGATCTACGCTCCTGTACAGAAGCATCCCACGCGCCGAAGCAGCAGCAACCAAGCGCCTGTCCGCAAGCAGGACACCTTATCGCTCATTCAACTGATACCTGCACCTGGCTGTAACCCCTAAGCATTCGTCACGATGGAGCGCATGGAGAAGTGGGTCCAAGAGACCTTCGCGCCCGTCGTGCTCATGTGCACGACCCCCGAGGTGGAGCGCATCGCGCAGAAGAACAACTTGTCGTTCGCCGATCTACTTAGTGCCTTCTCGATGGTCGCGCAGGCCGACGCGCCCCTGCGTTCCGTGAACCATCAGTTCACGCTCTCCGGGTTCAACTTTCGCTTCTTGTCGGCGACGCAGTTCGGTACGCTCGGACTGCAGGACGCGACCCGCCTTATCAACGAAGAGGTGATGCGCAATCCACCCAGCAACAGCAGCAATGGTAGCAATACTAGCGGCAGCAGGAGCAGCTTTAGCGGCGCGTCGACGATCGATCTCGACATCCCCAAGGTCACGAGCGTCGACGACGTGCCTGTGTATCTGCGTGCAATCGGCGTGGCGCCAGACAGCGGCGGCAATAGTGGCGCGCCACCCAACACGGACCCGCTACCGTGGTACCGTGAGTTCAAGCGCACGTTGCTGGACACGTTCCGGTGCGAGGAGTACAGTATGCTGTGCCACCCGGCGGCACTGCTGCTCGTGGCGTCGTCGACCGACGGCAACCCGCGCCACTGCTTCGAAGAGCTCGCCGCAGCACGCAACCTGCCGCCCGTGTTCCTCCAGGGACTGTACGACCCGAACATCCCAAAGTACTACCTCGTGGTGCACGACAACTTCGAGGCCGAAGGCACGTCGATCGACCCCGAGGCGATCTTGCAGAGCCTGCAGCTTCCGGGCGTCGCGGGTAGTGTTCTGCGCATCAATTCGCTGTCTCCAGAGAATGCGAACCCGCAGAACGCGAGTATTTTCGCCTCGCACCCGTACGTGCGGCGCCCATTGTTCCCAGGCAACGTCGGTAGCTTTCCCCTCGTGACGGAGAGCATTGGCGGTTTGCTCTCGAGCGACGACCTCATGCGCGTGAACGCATTTGTGCGCGAGTTCGGCCTGCGCTTCGTGCTCGCGGCCCTGGAGGCGCGTATCCTGCAGCTTAACGAAGTCGTGTCGGCCATGAAGAAGGGCGTGAAGAACGTCTTCAAGTCGTGGCTGCGTAAGCCCAAGGACCTCTCGGCGCGCACGTCGAGCGCCAACAACAGCAACAGCTCGGTCACCTACCGCTTTGACTCGATCGAGGCGCAGACGCGGCTGCTCGCCGACACGGCGTTCATGGTGCACGACTACGAGCTTGCGCTGCAGATGTACCGCCTCGTGCGCGACGACTACAAGTCGGACAAGTCGACGTTCCACTGCGCGAACGCGAACGAGATGATCGCGCTCTGCCTGTTACTTACGAAAGGCTCGCCCATGCAGATGACCAACGCGCTAGAGTCTGCCACGGCCATCTACGTCAAGGGCAACACTCTGGCGACCGCACGTCTCGCCGTGCGCGCCGCCGTGATCGCCGGCGAGATCTACAACACGCTGAGCCACTCGGGGCTTTTCACGGACTACATGGACAGCGCCTCGGCCGCTTTGATCCGTGGCTCGACCATGGAACAAGGCATCTGCTCGGCCGTGCTCATGGAGCGCGCTGCACTCTGCGACATCCAGTCCAGACAGCCAAAGTTCCGCAAGTACGGCTTCCGCATGGTCATGGCGGGCCATGTGTACGACTCATTGGGTCATGGCCCTCACTCGGCGAGATGCTACGCGCTGGCGAGGGCAATCTACGACTGCAGTGGCTGGTTCCAGGTCGAGGACCACATCAACTTCACGCTCGCGCAGCAGGCAAACCGGCTGAGCGACCCAATCGCGTCGATCAACTTGTTCCTCAAGCTCATCGGCACGGGCCGCAACTCTGCAAGTCAACAGGAAGCGCTGCTGTACGAGTTTGGACTGATCGTGAAGGAGTTCCTAGCGACCAGTGGTGACTCGGCGGCGGTCTCAATCTCACGAGGAGGGCCGATCCTGATCAAGAACGAGGCGCTGAACACGAAGAAGCTGCTGGTGAAAAACCTGTGCATGCCCGAGCTGGATGACAAGTCCACGGTCGTGTTCTCACCCGTGAACGCCTTCGGGATCAACCGCGAGATCGACGGGAACTTAACGGACTCAGAACGCTGGAAGGAGCTTGAGCAGAGCCTAGAAAAGCAGAATCAGATCCACCAGTTTGCACTCAACGACGACCTCGCGGCGCGTGAGAATAGCAACCACAAGAGCAGCTGGCTGCACCAGCCGTCGACATTCAACGTGGCGTTCCGCAACAAGAAGAACCAGCTGAAGAAGCCCGAGAACTACGCGTTGGGCGAGAGAATTTACGTGGAGTTCGTGATGAAAAACGCGCTCTCGTGCGCCGTGGACGTTGAGGACATCCACCTTTTTGGCAAGTTTGAATCTGTCGACAACGGCGAGAACAGTGACGTGTTTGACGTCCCAGAGCAAGAAGAGGGCGAACAGCGGATCACCATCGACCGAGTCAACCTCCAGCTTCTCCCATGCAGCGAAGAGCGTGTGCGTTTGGCTGTCACACCCAACGTCCCCGGCGTGCTGCGTTTGATCGGCGTGCGTTGGTCGATCTGTGGCGGCGACGTGCACGGCGAGCACGCTTTTGATATCCCGGGGCCGCTGCTGCAGGACTCGCGAGCGAACCGAGAGGCCCGAGCGCGTGCGCCCAACACGAGCCTGATCGCTAATGTGATCGGTGCGATGCCCTGGCTGGGCGTGCAGATCGAGAGCGCACCCAGTGAGGCGTACGTGGGGGAGATCATGAAAATGGACATGACGCTGGTCAACGGCGGCACGGCAGAGCTCGCGGGACTGCAGCTGTTCTGCTCAGATCTTCTTCTTTGTGCGTCCACTGATGGGAGCGCGACGCCAGAGAAGCTCGCGTCATACATTGGAGCGAATGGCGAAGTTCTCGACCTGGGTGACGTGAAATTGGCTCCGGGTGAGAGCAAGAAGATGGCCGTGTGGGCTAGAGGGCTCCAGCCAGGACGCCTCCACCCGCGACTAGTGTTCCGATACCGTAAAGCAACTGATGAAGCTGCTACTACAACTACCAACACGCCACCATTGTTCCGAACCGTGAGGATGGAGCTCGACCTAAACCTGCTCCCGTGCGTGAACGTGGCGTACTCGGTCGAGTCGAGCTTTGGCTCCAGTGGCGAGTATACTCTCGGCGTGACGGTACAGAACCAACGACGCGATGGGAACGTTGACCACCAAGATCCCGTGCGCCTCGAGAGCCTCATGTGCGTGAGCAACGCGTGGAAGATCGAGCGCTTTCCCGCTCCAGTTTCAAAGAATGCAACAGGCAACAGCTTGGCGCGCGACTCGACGCAGTTGGGCTACCAGGAGGCGAGCACGAGCTACTTCCGCGTGGTCCCAGTGAAAGAAGACCAGCAAACTTCAGTATCAGCGTTCAACTCGTGTTCTCTTCAGCTTAACGCGCAGAGCGTACTGAACAATGTCGTGAGCGAGCTGCCAGTCGAGCAGTTCCTCTGCATCGAGAACGCTCACGAGCTTGCCCGAGAAGCGAACCAGGCAGGAGCCGATGGTAATGGCGCAGGAGGCGACGGGAAGCGCGGCGGTGGGTTCCGGACGATCCAGAGCGTGCGTCGCGAGAACAAAGCACTCAAGAGCCTGCAGCACAAGGATGAGGGAGATGAGGCGCAGCCTGAGGAACTGAAGCGAGACCCACAGCCAACTTCAAAAGCCGCGCTGCTCTCTTCGCCCGATGTCGACGGCCACCTGGTGCTCGTCTGGTCCACGGAGAACAGTGTTCGTCGCCGCGCGATCGGCCAGGCGAACGTGACGCCAATCCGAGTGCGCTCGCCACTTCGCGCGAACGCGTGTCCGCTGAACGTCACGCTCAAGTACGCCGACACGATCTCACTAAAGTCTTCTGCTACTGGTAATGGTGGCCCGAGTTTCGCGGAGCTCGACATCGTCATGACGATCCGCAACGGCTGCTCTGCCAGCTCACCCCCTGTCGATTTAACAGTCGAGATGCTCCATCCAGGCGAGAGCAAGCCACCAGTGGCAGCGAATGGTGGTAAACAGAGTGCGAGCTTCCCGTTTGCAGGTCCAATGATTGGAGTGGCGTCGCCGCACTTCTTCTGGGCGGGCGTGACGAAGAAGAAGATCTCGGACCTCGTGCCGAGCGCCGAAGAGACGATCCGACTCAAGGCGTGCTTCATGAGCTCGGGTGTCTACGACTTGAACCGGTTCCGATTCCTCGTCCACTCTGCATCAGCGAGTGGTGCGCAAGTACCAGCAACAGTGTTTCAGTTTCCCGTTGAGTACCTGGTCTACGTCACGCCATCAGCCACGCCGTCACTGACAATGGACGGAGTGAGCGCGCATCACGGCGGCGAGTTGACTGCATGAAGAATTGTGAAGCGTTCAGAGTTTAGGAAGCTAAAGAAATCG
>JAADWP010000400.1:0-23986 GCA_023336215.1 Globisporangium iwayamae
ACCTATTGTCTACCCAGGATACACCACACAACTCTACAAACAAATCCCTCTCGACGCATTCCTTCTCGACGTGTTCCCTCTTTCACAGTCACTGCGCACAGAATAGGGTCGATGACAGGGTACGTTCTTGAACGGATACATTGATAGTGGATCCAAATGGATTAGCCGGAACTCATCTGCAACTGTATCCGCTGCATCTGCTGTGCACCAACTTGTTTTTGTTTGTTTGGCTCTGCGAAGAGCGATGAAGTCGACCAAGCGCAAACACCCACCAGACGATCCAGACTTCGAAGACGTTCAGCCTCGCCTTGCAAGTCTGCGCCTACGTTCCCGGAAGCTACCGCGCCTGTGCTCTGTCAAGCGTCTGTGCGTGGCTCCAACCGACGAGATCGTCCCTGAGAGCGACAGCGAACCGGAGCGAGAACGCCCATCGGGAACATGGCGTCTCGTCAAGCAACAACTGCATGACGCGCTCGGTCAACTGCGGGCTCTTCTTTTCATCCAGTTGGAAGATGAGCGCGTCTGCCTGCGACTGCGTGGCTTTCTTCAGTTCCACCAGTGGCCTGTATCTTGGCTAGCGCTCTTGCTGTCCAGTCGCGGACAGAAGCAATCACTACCCGACCTGCTCCAAGATCTCGACAAGTGCATGTCCAAGAACAAGATGGAAGAACTCAATCCACTTAAAATTACCCGAGTGCTGTCCGCGCTGCTCGCTCACGTACTTTATGAGGACGTCACGGAGTACCGCTCGCTGCCGGAGAAGTTGCCGAAGACGAGACGACTTGCAATGGATCGTGTTCTTGGAAAAGAATACACAAAAGAACTGTCGTTCGGAAACAGTCTCCAAGAACTTCCCAACTCCAAGTCATGGTTCACAGTACGCAGATGAGTGCCTGAAGTCAAGATCGAGCGCTCGATCAGTGATCTGAGTGAGCTCCCGCACGTCCTGAAATGGAGTGTAGACTAGCAAGCACACGACCCCAAGCGCAACGCATTCTCGACCAAACCAACACGAAAGATGGAGAAGACCGCTGCGATCGTTTGAAAGAACAAGCTGACCAAGAACGCAGTGTACGATAAAAGAAGGGGACGTGGACAACGAGCGATGAACAAGCGTTCGATCAAGCAATTCAAGAAACCAAAGAGAAGACTGCGTCAATGAAGTTGGAAGAAAAGCTGATGCTGCGTCGGACGCGCAAGTATCGTCCCTTTCCTACTAAGGAGCAAGAAAAGACACTGAAGCGGTACATGGGGACATGTCGATGGACATACAACCAGGCAGTCGCGCACTTTCGGAAGACGAACGAGTTCAATGCATTTAGCTTGCGCGACCTCTACGTGACCAAGAAGTGCAAGAAGCAGCGCGTGTACCCAGAAGGCATGTGTCTGCCACCGGAGTGAGCGTTCAACACACCGAAGACATTACGCGAAAACGTGTTGCTGACGTTTCAGACGAACGTGAAGAGCGCGCTGACTAACAAGAAGAACAGGAACACCAGCAAATTCAAGATCGGCTTCTTTAGCAAGAAGCGGTCGCCGTTCTTCACGATGAGCGAGGCCAACCAGATGGCTTCAATCAAGAAAAAGGACTCCAAGTTCTTTCTATCGATCTCTCGTCTGAAGAACATCCGCGTGAAGATGGACTCGCACGTGCAGATCAACAGCGAAGTCAACGTCCTAAACAGCAACGACTTCTGGTACGTCTCTATTCCCGAGTACGTCCAGCGAGCGCCGTTCGAGAATCGCAACAAGTGTATCGCGCTGGATCCTGGCATCAAGGCGTTCGTGATGGGTGTCGACCTGGAAGGGAACGTGCTGGAGTTCGGCCGTGACACGAAGACGCATCTGAACAAGTTGAGAGACCGTCGGAACAAAGCAGAGAGTGTGATGTCGAGGTTCAAGAATGCGTCGGACAAGTCTACATACTGGCGATACAGAACATACGCAAGAGTCAAACGTACGTTCTTGAGCTGCGTGGCAAAGATGAAGAACTGCGTGAAAGAGCTACACTACCAGACGAGCGTATAGTTGACGAAGCACTACGACGCGGTCTTGCTCCCGATCTTCCAGACAAAGGACATGGTGAAAAAAAGCAGCGCTCGCAACAATCGCTTCAACGAGGGGATGCTGAGTCTGAATCACTATCGGTTCCGCGAACTCCTGAAGGCGAAGTGCGAAGTCCAAGGCAAGTCGTTGATGGTGTGCTCGGGATGTACATCAGTCGAACGTGTGGGAGTTGCAGTCGCCTTCATCTCAAGCTCAGGAGCAACGACGTGTTCAGCTGTCCTCATTGGCCGTACACAGCCGGTCGAGACGAGAACGCAGCGTTCAACATCCTACGCTTCGTGGTTGGCGGATCTTTGCAGATCTTTGCCTAGCCAAGGTGTGTAGCCCGGGTTGCAGTGGGCCGCGATTTCTGTCGCGAGCGGCGATGGCAGTCTACTGTTGTCGTCGTGAAACAATCTGCTTCCTTATCGTTCTCTACTGTTGTCTTCGTAGTGTTACGTAGCAAACGGTAGAATTTGGTAGAAACAAGTAGCTTACTGTAACAGATGATGGACCTGATTTCACTTTGAAGAGCACGTCGAAGTGGGACGAAGTGTCTTCGTTCCTCGCATGATGCTCTTACTCAGCGCCCTGAAATGATACGTAGGCAGGCCACACATGCATTAGCCACTTAGTCTTCGCCTTCCCGATCCAAAGCATCAAGAGGAAAATCCAGTTTGTCTACTGGCGTCAACCTACTACTGTGGTTGGATCTGTGTTGGTATGTGAGTAGCCTCACAAGGGCTCAATGGGCTCGACGGACTACAGACAGCAGGAAGTACTGAGCTCAAATGCTCATTTTTGCTTTTGCACGCTCACTCTCACAGTCTACTCTCCGATTCCAGGATATCCGTATTGCGATGGCGATTGGGAAATTCACCACCGCTGCGATGGCGTTCATACTGCTCGTAGCGGCACCTGAAGTACTCGCAGCAAAGTCGCACATCCTCATCCGCATCAAGGCTTCAGCCTCCACCACCGCTTCCACCTCCAGCACGACAACGCCAACTGAAGAGAACAGCGGTTCGCTTTTTGGTCAATTGGAAGATCTCGACCCCGCGCAGTTCAAGATCGCCGCATGCACACCTCAAGTCTGGAACGTGACGCGCGACAAGGCTTCAGCGCTGTGGCTTGACTTCCGTTCGATCGAAGTCGCCGGTGGAGACCACGTGGTCGTCTCGGCACTCGATGGCTCTCGGGCTCAGGTGCTGAATTCTACTTCGAGTGGGGTCTCGACCATTCCGATTCCAGGCAAGAGCCTCAAGATCGAATTCCGTCCGTCAAACGACACCAACATCTCGAGTTCGAGCTGTAAGACGACGAAGAAGCTCCCATCGTTTACCATCGAGAAGCTAGGAGTCGGTTTCCCGAGCGAGCACTTCGTCACCAAGGAGAGCGTGTGCGGCTCGAACCAGCTCATGAATGCCCAGTGCCTCAGTTCGCTCCTGGACAACCAAGCGGACGCGGTGATGCGATTGCTCATCGAGAAGGGCGGCAAGGGGTACTGGTGCTCAGCCTGGCTTTGGGGTAACAAGGGCCACATCATCACCAACCACCACTGCATCTCTAGTCAGACGCACGTGGACAAGACGCAGTTCCAGTTTCAAGTACAGACCCCAGGGTGCAACGACAAGAAATGCTCTCCCCACACATGCCCCGTGGGGGAGATCCTTTACGGGAAGGACAAAGTCGAGCTGGTGCGAGCCAACAAGGCGCTGGACTTTGCGGTCCTCAAGATCACAGCCAACAGCGGCACCGCCGCCAAGTTCGTGAAGAAGTACGGCTACTTGAGGATCCGCAAGACGGCACCGAAGCCCAGTGAAGCCTTTTTCCTGGTTCAGCACCCACACGGCGGACCCAAGGTGGTCCCAGCAATCATCGACGCCAAGAACGCGACTTTTATCCCCAACCTCTCGGAGTTGTATCGCATCAGCAACATGGCGGACGCCGTGATCAATGCGCTTGGGTATCTGGCCGACACAGAAGGCGGGAGCTCAGGCTCGCCTTTGATTGCAGAGAAAGACCGCCTCGTGATTGGGCTACATCACCTCGGAGGGTGTCCAAACAAGGCGGTGGCGTCCAACCAACTCGTGTTGGCGTTCGGTAAACAATTCAAGGACAACGACGGTTTTGCGTAGATTTATGAAATGATGTTTTTCAAGGTAGGTTCTTATGTTGTCTCCCAGAGTACTGAAGATCCTTGACAAGCATTACAAGGTAAGTTGGAGTGCTTTTGAGGCAGCTTCTACAACAATACTAGCAGTTGATTTTGTCGAACTCGTGGACACCTCAGCAAAGACCATCCCTCTATTGACTGCACGATCTCAAATGTGCGTGTTGGGTACAATCAAATTTGCACTAGCAGTAGAGCCACAAAATAGTGAAACAGAGCGAATCGCAAATTGATACTGACCTGCTCGCAGTACACGGTGCCAAGCGCACAAGCGCACAGCCGTCACACGCTGGCATAGTCGAAAAGAAAAGCGCACACACATGACATGAGCAGCAAATTCGATCAGGAGCACCGCGCACGTCGCTTGCCGTCACCCAGTGACGTGTCATAACGTCACGAGCCCAAAGGCTCGTTGAAGAAAGATCCAGCCGCATGTCACTAAAGCGAGTCCCGCGTCCAACAACAAACAAAAACCACAAAGGTGAAAACAGGGGAGGGACCGTCATTAGTTTCCCATTTCCCATCACTTCCGCCACGTAAGCGCAGCTCAAGAGGAAGCAAGAGGAAGAAGGCCAGCAGGATGCTCGTCAAGTACCCGATCATGGGGCTCTCGTACGCGCGCGGCTACTTTGCCATCTGCGGCGGCGGCGGCTCGCTCAAGTCCGGCATCAAGAACACCGTGGTGCGTGCGTAGTCTGTGGCTCTTTGTATCACTTCTATCGCGTCGCGGTTGAAGGGGATCATCATGACACAGAAGATTTGCTCACGTGCGTATGAGAACACGTTGCTAATTGGATTGTGTGTGGTTATGTGCGCGCTGTTATGCTATAATAGGACATTTACCAGCTGTCGGACACGGACCCGAGTGGCTTCGTGAAGGACATCTCGGTTGAGACGGGCATGGAGCTGGCGTCAGGCGTCGCGTTCTCCCATGATGTACGTTTCTGTTATGTGCTGATGATCGTGGGATTATGCTATTTGGCTAATGCATGGATATTTTTCTTTCGTGATATACATGCGTGTAGGGCCTGCTCATTGCCGTGTCAGTGAACTCGGCCTGCTGGCTCTACGAGCTGGACAAAAAGGAGAAGAGCATGAAGCTGTTGGTCAAGTTCCGCACGGATTTTGCGACTGACGAGAGCTCGCAGTCGTGCGCGTGCTTTGTGGGGAACTCAACGATTCTTACGGGTGGTGAGGATGGCGTCGTACGCGTCTGGCGCTTGAATCGTGAGCCAACGGCCGCTGAGAAGGCTGTGGGCACGGCTGCGGCGCTCGACTGCTCAACCGCCGCATCCCCAACAAAGTCCAACCACGATGCACCCGCGGTGCCGCCACAGCTGCCCAAGGTGGGCAACGCTGTGGTCTCGGACATGAGCAATACGCTTGTGACGCTCACGCGGGAGTACAAGGCGCACACGAAGCGCATCCGCGACCTGCACGTGGACGCGTCGCACCGCAACCTCGTGGTCTCGAGCTCGGAGGACCAGACGTGCCACTTGTGGCGCCTCACAGAAGACACGGCGCTGTACCAGTTCTCCAAGGATGACGCGCTCGAAATCGCCTTCGACATGCTCAAGTCCAAGCCGCCCGCGGGTCCACACAAGCACCAGTTCCGCTGCGCACGCTTTGCGAACAACGGACGTCGACTGTACACAGTGCTCACGCCGGCGCGCGGTGACTCAATCCTGGTCAAGTGGAAGCCCGAGACGATCGCACAGACGAGCGAGGCTCAGTGGCGCTGGGTGATCGAGTCTGTGGCGATCGCCGGCGACAAACCTGTTGCAAGCCTCTGTGTGAGCCACGACGACGACTTTGTGTGCACTGCGGCCGTGTCGGGCGACATCAAGGTCTTCCGCACGGAGAACCTGCAGCCGTACAAGAAGATCTCGAGCGAGCAGCACTCGTTTGCAATCACGGGTATGAGCTTTGCCTTCGCGAATGGCAGTGATGCTGTCACTACTACTGGGAGCAAGACGGCAAAGAAGAACGACCAGGTCTTCCACTTGGTGAGCGGTGGCGCGGACAAGAACCTGCTGCGTCACGATATCCCATTCGAGGGCGGCGAAATCATTTCTGGTGGCCAGGCGTTCGTGGGTGGCGTGCAGGCGCTTATTGGTGGCATTGTGCGTTTGGCCCTTGGCAGCGTCATGGCGTCCACGTTGCTCTTCACGCTGCTGCTATTTATTCACGCGAAGGAGGCGATGCTGATGGACGGACCACTTGGAGGCTTTGACGTAAGTGGCATACACATTTGGCATATTTTAATGCGTAGACAAGCAACTCACTGTGCAAGTATTTAACTTTTAGGACGTGCTGGCGCTGCGCGTTGACTCGCCGGACGCGCTCGTGTCGCTTTGCGCGACATTGCTGAGTATCGCGTTCGCCTGGGTGCTGTCGCGAGGCGCGAGCGCGAAGACGGTTTTTTTTTGGAACGGCTTTCTGTGTCTGCTCTCGGCGCTCGTGGCGTTCTTCACGGCCGTGTCGCCGGATCTGCAGCTGCACTGGGAAACGGGCGACGCCGCGTTCGACGAGCTGCTCGGTGCGCTAAAATCTGTTGATGACATGTTGTTGGTTTTTGAAAGTGTTGTGCTTAACAATGACTGACTTGTGTGTTCTCATTGTTGCTGCTGCAGACTACAAGATCTCAATTCTCTTTGGCGCCGCATCGATCGCGTTCTTCTTCTCCCACTCGGTGCTGCAGCTTGTCTTATAGGACTCGGGGATAGCGAAATTGTGACCAAGGCACGCCTTGTGCGAGCAAGCCAGCGACTAGCAGATAGTGACAACAACGTCAGCTAGAGGCTCTCAACTGACTGAAACATACAGAACGGGCACAACCAAGACGAACGATAAAGAAATACACAAATATACAGTCTATCACAAGTGAAATCTGGCGTGGTGAGCTGCTGCTGGTTGTGAAGTCGACTCCATGATCGTCCCACCTGCCGCACAGATGATGGCGTATCGACCAGTGGGAGTCGGGACTGCACTTTTGTTGTTGTGGCCTGCGCGTCTTGCACCGCACATCTTGCTGGAACAGTTACCTGCGACTGCCAGGCAGCCCTGCTGCATTTGAACACGCGTACGAACGCGTGGTGGTCGTTCCCCAGGAGCTCCCTCTTTCTCTCTCAAGTGAACTGACTGTCTGTTCATCGCGAGTTCTACGCGCGTGCGGCTGTGCTGCCAGTAAACATTTTTTTCTCCAGTTTGTCCGTATTCCTATCAACAGCGTCAACCGCATGCAGCGCCGTCCACTGTCAGCGAGCGCGTCATTCGATTGGCAAGGTGATCGGTCCATCGATCATTTGGATTCGGTTTGGCGCATTGCGTTCTTCCACCACGCTATTGGAAGGATCTCCCATTTTGATGAACCGGATGTCGGATGATATGCAAGAAGTCAGCACACCCGCTGAAGTCGAGCATCTTTCTTAGATCGTTTTGAAAAGGGTATGCGTTATAGTCGATATTTTTCTCGCTAAAGAGAATAATAGTAGCAGATATTCAGAAAACATTTTACACAGCATATACATTTTGAAAGGATTTTGGTGACAGGTCAGCCATCTGGTTCTGTGGAAGCTCGACCACGCACTTTGATGAAGAAGACAGGCCCATTGCCGAATGGACGGAGCTCTTCGTACCGGAGCTGCTCACTCGTCCGTAGTGCGCCCCTCGTCATTCCACAATAGACAGAGAACAGCATGACCACTGCGCGCGCGCTCGTGCTCTCGCTGGTGGCGGTGGCTGTAGCCACGACCACCACACAGGGGCTGCAGTTCACGGACATCCGTATGAACAGCGACGACGATGACACCAGCAGCTCTACCAGCGGCAGTTCGTCGCCATTCACGGCCGCGGCGGCCGCAGAGATGGCCAAAACATCTGCGAACGCCACGGTGCGCGAGTGGGATGTGAGCACGTCTGCCGAGGCGCAGGCGACGTCCGGTGGCTACGTGACGGGCAACTGGACAACGCTGGATGCCAGTGAGTACGCGATCAAAGCGTGCGCGCCGCAGACGTGGAACGTGACCAAGCAGAAGGTCACATCCCTCTGGCTGCGCTTCAAGTCGATAAACGCCGCGGGCGACCAGGTGATCGTCTCGGCGCTCAACGGCTCGTCGTCTCAGTCCTTTGATGACTCGCCCAGCGGTGTCACAACGAGCCCCATCAGTGGCAAGGCACTCAAGATCGAGTTCAAACCCGCTGCGGACAAGAAGAGTGGATGTGCAGCCACAGGCGTGATCCCAAGCATGAAGGTGGACGCTGTGGGCTTTCAGTGGTCCAAGGAGATGCTCGTGACCAAGGAGAACATCTGCGGCGCTAAGGACACGATGAAGAACACCATCTGCGCCGCCAACTCGGGCGACGAGATGCAGAAGACCATGTACGCCAAGTCTAAGGCCGTGATGCGCACGGAACGCACGCGCGAGGACAGCGCGCTCGTGACCTGCACGGCCTGGCTCTGGGGCAACAAGGGCCACATTGTGAGCAACCACCACTGCTTCTCGAACCAGGATATGGTGGACAAGACCAAGTTTCAGTTCCTCGTCGAAACCGCCGCCTGCGACGGGAAATGCAACCCGGGTGCATGTCCCGTGGCCCAAGCTCTCGATGGCAAGGGCAACGTGCAGTTCGTCAAGTCGGACGCGAACTTGGACTACGCTGTGCTCAAGATCACCAACAACCCCAACGACTATGTCAGCAAGTACGGATACCTCAAGGTGCGCTTTGGTGCCCCCACCAAGGGTGAGACGATCTACATCCCGCAGCATCCGTACGGTGGCCCCAAGAAGATTGCGATGACCGACGACGACACCGACAAAGTGGCCGCGACGATCAAGGACACCAACTATCTCATCAAGATGAGCGGCCAGAGCTACGCGAACCTCATTGGCTACTCTGCGGATACGGCCGGTGGCAGCTCCGGCTCACCGGTGCTTGCGCGGAAAGATCACTCGGTAATCGGTCTGCACCGTATTGGCGACTGCAATAACGCGGCGTCGGCCTCCAACTTTTTGTCGTCGCCGCTGCTCGCGCTCTCATCCGACAACGACGGCTTCATCATATAAGTCGAGCGAGCAAGCGGCTATATAGAGGGCGAGATGAAGTCTGAGACCCACCCATGGACCTCCAATGAAAGTATCACCACCAAGACGACGAGATGGCCTTGGTACCGAGCGCTGCTCTTGAACATAAATGTTTGTGTGGCGTGAATGAACGAAATACACGTGCGATTCAGTTATCAGTTGCATTGGACTCCAGAGTGTGTGTGTGTGTGTGGCTTTGCGAGCGAACACTGACATGAGCAACAGAAAGAAGACGCAAACGCACAGGAAGAGGAATAAAGAGCGAGAAACAGCAGAGAGAGAGTTTCCCATGAGTCCAGATCGAGGCGAAGTCGAGCTGAAGACTAGTGTACGTCAAAGCCCAACCGGTTGCTTTGGCTCGCGGAGGCTGAGCAGAAAATATTCTATTTCCCAGACGACTGGCTGCCCAGGAGCAATTAATAACCCAACGATGAGGTGGATACATTGAAGAGCTTACTTGAAGCAATGGAAGACGTGACGTGAAGCACAGCAGAACTCATCGCAGCGCACACTATCGATAACCTACTGATGATGGTTATCGTGTGTTTCAGCCTCGCTGATTTCAAGCTTAAATTTCAACTCAGGCTTTGCGCCAACAGCAGCTTCAGTCGCGACACGAGGAGCTCTCACTCTGCAATTTTGCGCCTCCAGCACACCACCTGACACAAAGCACAGCCGAAACTCGAAGCGCTTCAATTCGCGCTACGATGATCTGGATCCTACTGTGAGCGACTTCCGTTATTGCGGCGCTCGTGTTAGCAACTATGGCATATCCACTATCAGCTCTCGGTCAAACGATTAAACCCAGTGACTTGGGTCCTTCAAATTACCATCCCAAGCACCAGAGCGCCACCACCCACGTGCGCGCGAGGATTCGCGAGGAAACGCCTACTCCAGTCGCAAAGAACACTTCCAGTACAACCACTTCCTATGATACGACAGTGACTGACATCTCGGGTGGTGAGTACATTGCCGACTTCTCGTACGCGGCTTGGCTCTGGGACATCAAGGGCCACATCATCACCAACAACCACTGTTCCTCGGATAAGAAGCAACTCGCGAAGACCAAGTTCGAGTTTATCATGGAGTTCGGTGACTGCGGCTCGTGGTGCAACCCCGGTATTTGCCATATGGAGCACACGTTCTTTGGAACGGACGCCACACTCGTCAAGACAGACGCCTGCCTGGACTACACAGCGCTGCAGATCAGCAAGGATCCGTACTGGTACACGAGCATGTTCGGCTTCTTCCAGGTCCAACACTCGGCCCCCGCCGTGGTCGACGAGATCTACATCCCGCAGCACCCGTACGGCGGCTACACGAAGATCGCGCTGACTGATGACGATAGCGGTAAGAAGATCACCGACACGGACTACTCGGTCAGGGTGAAGGACATGCAGTTTGACGGGTTCATCACGTATATCGCCGACACGGCAGGTGGGAGCTTAGGCTCGCCCGTTTATGGTGATGGTAGCCTCAAGAGTAATTGCACAAGAAATAATTGGCCTCCCTTAGAGGGTTCAGTATTAGCACGTGGTATAACGCGCAGCTCTTCATACAAGGGCCATAGACAGAAGAGCACTTAGCATGTGCCAGTGTAAGTCTTGCTGAATCTTGGGGTGAACATGTGCACACCACCGTAGTGGAAGGACACGACTGCATGACTTGGAATGATGCTTTTCTTGATAGCATTTTTTTCAACATCCGCCCATTTATTTAATTTTTCTACGCGAACGCGTCATCGGGCAAATCAATCGTCTTGTTCTTCTTGATCTCGTCGATGATCAGGTTCGACGGCGTTCCGGAGTTCTCGCAGCCGCTGTTCGCGTGCAGCGCCAGCACCAAGTGGTCCTTCATGCTGATCACTGGCGAACCGGAGGACCCACTCTCGGTATCAGCGAAATAACTGGTCCAGAAATTCCCAAACGTGTTCTCGTCGTTCAATTTCGAGACGACGGCCTGCTCCAGTTGGCCAGCGACAGCCGTGCTATTGGCCTTAGCCTTGGCGGCCGTCTCATCATCGTCGTCCTCATCGTCCTCGTCATTGATCTCCTGCTGCATGGCTACCATCTTGCCACCACCACTGGGGTGCTGCACCAAGTAGATCGGCTCGTTTTTCACCGCCTGGGCCTTGCGCAATTGCAAATACCCGTACTTGCCGTTGATCACGCAGGGCTTCTTGCGCAGCTTGACGATCGCAAAGTCGTACTTCTCGTTCGCAACCACAAAGTCCGAGCCGTAGCTCTCGACGGTACCGTAATTCGCGCACTCGCCCAGCTGTCTGCACGTCGTATTGTCACACGTGGGGGATTCGACCATGAATTCAAAGTTCGTGTTGTTCGCCTCGGTCGCGTCTTTGATGCAGTGATGATTTGTCATCAGGTGGCCGGAGCTGCCCAGTAGAAAGCCCGTGCAAGCGATCTGCGCCTCCCCTGGGCCCGAGGTCTTCATGAGTCGCGCGACTGCGAGTGCATTCGTGTATACCTTTGAAGACACATTCGCCGCCTTCTTGTAGCAGATCGCCGCCTTGTTCTGGTCACCAGCGCCACAAATTTCGCGGTCCTCACCGCCCACCGAGTACGATGCCTTGTACGTATACTGGAACGCGTCGATCTCGAGTTTGAACTCTGCCGGTAGCGGCTGCGCGTCAAGACAGCCCTTGGGCATGAAGGTGATCACGGCGGTCGGGCCGGGGATGCGGTCTGACGAGAACTGCGTTACGCCATTAGAGCCTGTAGTAGGTACGGTCACTTGCTTGGACGTCGAGCCGTCAGGCGTCGCAATCGTGACGACGTCGCCCTCGAGGATGTGAAAGTTCGCAAAATGTACCGACACGAAAGGCGCACCGGGCTGCGAGTACGTCCACGAGTGCGGCGTACAGGTTGTGAGCGTGCCGTTGGAGATCGCGACAGAGTTACCGACCACCTGGCCCGTGAGCTCCTTGCGCGCTTCTGCAGCCGCACTATTGCTCGCGCTGGCGTTGTCGCTTGACACTGCCGCGATTGTTGTCATATCTGCAGCCTTCACAGTCGCTTGGATGCGCACACGCGCGTCAATAGGCGAGGCCGAGAGCGCCAGCGCCGCCACGGCGAGCGAGAACACCCATCGCGCCATCATCACTGTGCTGATGTGTTGAGTACTTAGGCGGACGAAGGGTGAATGGCTAGCGAGAGGACCGAGTCGACCAGGGGCGCGTCTGTCTGGTGCCGGCGGTGAGCGTGTAAGCAGTATCCAGAAGAGAGCTGCGCTGCGCCTGCGCTGCTCTTCGTCTGTGATGAAGCACAATCAGCGACTGAGATGGAGCTGTTCGTGTGCGTATGACCCGCCATTCCATCTTCGTGCCTTTGACGAGTTTGCGAGTTCGGGAAAGCGCCAGATGCGCAATTGAAATTAGATAACACCACATTTTGCTCATTTGACAAGCTTGCAAATAGTCCCTAGACTGTGGCGTAGAGTGTGGATACGAGCATCTGAATGACCAATTTAGTACATTTTAGTAAGTGACTTTATCCAAAACTACACATAAGTGGTCCTTCTTTGAACCCTAACCGGATCTCTTCAGAAATGAAGTGGCGCTTTTGTGATCTCATAATAATAACACGTCACTATTTTATAATTTGACGCAAAACATCACACAGCTTCAACAAAAAGAAGGCTCGATTCCAAAAGCGCTGATTCTTGCTGAGAGTGTGGCACTGGTCCACGCAAGATCAATTCACGGGGTAGTCTCCTTAGTGTACTGAAGCCTTCGTTGCTGCGAACACTGCTGCAGACCACAGTGACATTGCCTCCTGGAGTCTTTTAGCTGTCGTGAAGGGGATGCACCCTCCACCTGAATGCACTTGGCGTCTCAGCTGAACCTGGAAAACCAAAAGTCTTTGAGGTTGTGTGCGGGGATTACAGTACATGCGCGTGTACTTCACGCATATACTAGACGTAATGCCAGCTATGGGAGGAATCGACATCACATTAATCTCAGCATGGGACTTTGAAGTCCCGTTCCTGCTCTGTGAGGAAAAAAAGCATCACAGAGTCGATCAAATCGCGACGAAGTTGAAGTCCAAATCAAAGGCACACCTGATTCTTGATTTCTTCCAGAATTGTGAACGGGCACGAGGGATCAGCACTGTGATCAACAGCTCCATTCGCTTCGCTCGGGGTTCAAGGGCAACTCCTCAGCTTCATGCTCTTCCAGTGTACCTGCGTTGCTTTCCATTGTTCGGTTTTCGCTCGCAAAGCCGCCCAGAAACTCCATCACTTCTCCCCAGACCCCGCCTTCTAGCCACTCACAATGGCGTTTGGGAGGATTGTCACCTCCGCACTCTTACTCGTACTCGCTATGACGTCGCCAGATCCCGTAATCGGCTCGACTTTGCACGTGCGCATCCGCATCAAGACCGCCACCAGCAGTTCGAGCAGTTTCGGTTCTACCAACAATGTCGCTGGCAACAGCATGGGCTCATTGTTGGCCAAGCGGAGGTCCTCGACCCAGCTCAATTCGTGATCGCTGTATGCCAACCGCAAGATTGGACCATGACGCGCGGCAAAGCCACGACCATGTAGCTTGAATTCCAATCGAACGACGTCTCGGATGGCGACCAAGTAGTCGTCTTGGCGCTCAAGTCTTGGGCTCAAGTCCTGAAGGGATCACGACCGCGCCGATTCCAGGTAAGTGCCTCAAGATCGAGTTTCGCCCTTCAAATGAATCCAGCGCCTCAGCTTCAGGCTGTGTGGCTATGAAGAAGCTCCTAACGTTTACCTTGACAAGGTTTGGTTACGAATCTTCGAAGACCATGAGGTGACGAAGGAAAAAATTGCGGTGCAAATGAGCTCAAGAATGTCAAGTGCCTCACGACGCTGCTTCACAACTCCTAGGCCATCTCAGCAACAAGGATAAGGCCGTGATACGCCTGCTCACAGAACGCAACAACCAGCTCAGCACCTGTATACCCTGGCTCTGGGTAACAAGGGTCACATCATCACTAGGCGCCACTGTATTTCTACGCAGGCGCACGTGAACAAGATCGAGTTCCAATTTCAGGTCAAGATATCCGCATGCGAGGACAAATGGTGCGAGTCATTGCAGTACCTCGTGGGCGAGACATTGCTTGGTGGCGCCGGCAACATGAAGCTCATCAAGACCGACGCGACGCTGGACTACGCGGCGATACAAATCATGACGAAACCGGACAAGATTGTGATCAAGTACGGCTACTTGAAGGCTCGCGACGGCGAGCCCAAGAACAACGAGGCCTTCTTCATCATCCAGCAGGCCCATGGCGGACCAAAGGTAGTCCGCTTTACCACGTATGACTATACCAAGGATAAAAAGCTGGACATCCCGAGCTTTGGGCCGTGTACCGTGACGTGAACAACGTGCCCACGACCCTTAGGTGCATAGCTGACACGGAGCCCGGGAGCTCCGGATCCCCACTGCTCGACGCCAAGAGCTTCCATGTCACTGGACTGCACAAGCGGGGTGAGTGTCCGGACTTTGCGTTGCCCTCGAAGGCGCTCGCAGCGGGCTTCGTGGTGCCGCCAAGGACAATGACGGCTTTGCCACGTGAGGATACAGCTCGTGAGAGGAGGACTGTAGATCCACAGTAAGGTTACGTAGTAGAAATTGTATTACTGCGTGATATGAACCTATGGCTGGGCTTGGCGTCGTGTGGCGCTCGGCTTGCGCTCGTTGATACAGTCTCTCATTGCACGGTTGCTCACCTTCATGGTCATCACGAGCCTTTCACAGCTTCTCGCGCTCTCTTTGTCTTCTTCGTCTCTATGTACTAGTGTTGATGTGTTTCTTCTTCTTGTAGCTTTTCTTCTGCGCGTCTCCCGTCTTGCCTGCTGTCTGCTGCTGTTGGTGTTGCAGCTTCTTCGCAGCGGCGGTCGGCGTGGACGAGGCTGACGAAGCAGGCGTTCCTGCCGAACCTGTGGACCTGGTAGTCGACACTGGGGCCATTCCCGGGATCGGACGACCTGCCGAGGTCGCTGCTTGCACCCACGAACCGCCGGTCTTGGCTTTTGGCGACACTTTGGGCGCCTCAATCTTGGCGTTCGTGCGCATGTAGAAGAGTAAATAGGCGTTCTCCGCGAGCGCTGTGGCCTCCGAGATCGACGACACGTGCTCGTCGTCGAAGCGGAACCACTGGTCCTTGTTATCGCGACACACGCACGTGTAGTGGCCGCCCACGACCATTTTGCCGTGGTGCGACACAACCGCGAAGAGCTCGTACACGGGCGGGTTCGCAAAGCTCGTCGCCGTCGTGTTATCGGCCACTGAGCCGTTGTTGCTGGCAGCATCGGCATTGTTCTCAGCGCGGCACGTGGGCGACATGACGGCCGAGGGGAACTCAAAGCGCGATGGGTACTTGACAAACTGCTGCAGCTTGACTGGCCCAAGCTCTGGGTGGTACGTGAAGCGCTTGATATTAAGCGTGAGCACGACGGGAAGCGATTCCATCGTGGTATACCGCTTCAGCGTTGGGCTCTTGTTCGCGTCTTCGATCACTTCGACCTCAAACATCCTGCGGATCATGTCCTCGATCGTGTAGTTCAGCGGAGCCTTCGCCAAACCGTTCGTACCGGGAACAAAGATACCAGCACCTGTGGCACCACCGGCAAATTCCTGCTCCGTCTCCAGGTTCAAATGCAGGCAGTGGAACGGCTCGATCGTGATAGAGCTTTGCTTCTTCCCCGTCTGCTTGAGTTCCGAGCGCAGTGCACCTTTGAACAGCCAGTTGATCGGCGAGCGCGTCGAGTCCACCTGGTTCTGGCGCAGCACGCTGCTTTTGCCCTTGCGGCCGACCTCAGCCCACTCGTCATCAACAAAATCCTGGAAGCCCGAGGCCGAGACATTCGTGTCAATGGTCGGGTTGCTGTTCATCGTCGGACGTTTCGTCTGCTTCTCGCAAGCCTCCGGGAGCTCCAGACCGCTTTTCTCGTACTCCGAGTGCAGATAATCGAGGAAGAATTCGAGAAACTCGAGTGCGTCCTCCTGCTCGCCGCGCATTTTCTGAAACTCGCTCAGCACGTCAAGGAAGTAGCCGCTGATGCGTATCGACTTGGGGATCTTGCTACTCGACGACTCGGCCTTCATGCTCGCTTGCACTGCATAAATAACAATACATTTCGCCCAGTGGTGTGAGTGAGTATTAGCGTAGGAACCCCAGCAACTTAGACATAAAGAGGGAAAAAGTAGAGAGATAGGACAACGTACGTTGGCCAAGCACGGGCTCCTCGAATTCTCGGATGAACGCGACAATGTGACGCCAGGCTTTGAAGCTCGACGGCGCCGCGAGCAGCGCGTCGTTGGGCGCTACGGCACTCGAGATATCCACGAGAATGCTGCACAATAAGCAAAAATGCCAGCGTGAGTAAAACGAGTCGAGCTGAGTGGATGAATAGAACTGTCGTACTCACTTGAGGAAGGGCGAGCACGCGAGCAGCGACTGCAGAATCACGTTCTGGAAGCATGTGTTGCCCTGGTTCACCAGTCCACTACGCATACATAAGGCATAAGTTATTAGCGCCCTCATAGTCATATATCCAAGCCAGAGTTACAACCCTCCATAAAAGACGCACCGTTTCTTCATTTCCTTGCCTGGCGCCGTCACAACGAGCGCCTCGAGTGCCTCCTGGAGCGCAAACTCGAACGGCAACGGGTTTTCACTATCACGCGCGTGCTGTGCTGGTGCTGCTGCAGCTGCAACGCCACCCCAGGCAGGCGTAGGTGGGCCAGACGCTTCTTCCTTGGGGATCACAACGCCCAGTGCCTCCGCCCACGACTTGGTCATTGGAGGTGCTGCAGTTGGAGCCTTTGGGGCATCGGGATCATCTTCACCTTCGACTGTAGGAAGACAATGGGCACAGCAAAATTACATATGAACAGAGTCAACAACAGTCGTCTTTCACTGCTATGTGATCCACAGAATGAGAGAAAAGAACGCACCTTCCTGCAGCACCTTGACGGTCTCTTCGAGCGTAAAGTCGCCAAACATGATCATTAGCTCCTCTGAAGCCTCGGTTGCAGCTGCAGTGCTAGCGGCAGCTAGTACCGGCGCTGGAGCTGTTGCCGCCTTCTCAGCAGTGTTAACTGTTGGAACAGTGGCAGCACTCACTTCCTTTGGTGAGCCCCATGCAAACGGCCTTGCTTGCGGTGGAGCCTGCGGAGCGCCATCAACAGCACTAAGCGCAGCAGCAACTGGTGCCTTTACAGGTGCTTTCGCTGCCACAGGAGCCGCCGGCTCTTGCTTCGGAGCACCCCATGCAAACGGCTTCGCAGTCGGCTGCGGTTGCTTGGGTTGCTGCGTCTGAGCATCAGCACTATTAGCAGCAGGAGCAACTGTCACAGGAGCTTTAGTTAGCGTCGGTACTGCTTTCACTGGCGCACTGGCTGCAGCAGGAGCCGCGTGTTTCGGAGCTCCCCACGCGAACGGTTTTGCTGGCTGCTGCTGCAGCTTTGGCTGAGCGCCACCAGTACTGCTACTAGTGGTAGTAGCAGTGCTTGAGGCGGCGGTCATGCTGCTACGGGTGTCACGGCGGCCATGACTGTTGTTGCCGTTGCGCTGCTGCTGCTGTGGATGCGATGGGTGTTGTTCGCGCGCGGGGCGCTGCTTCGTCGTTGTCGCCATGATTGTGTTGTGGCAGGAAGGAAGGGGGCATTGGTCATGTCGACAGCTTGCTAAGTACGATTTTATAGGTACGATTTGCTGTTTTCGAACTTAAGAGGAAACTTTTAGGTTGAAGTGACCTTCACTCTCATGCAACGTGGATGCGAGCCATCGCGAAAATTGCGGGAAGCGTCTCGATGGCGACCAAAACGATCGATTGCAGCGTCACAAGCAGTCTCTCTCTGTCTATGCGTACGTGTGGTGTCTCTATCTGTGCCAGCCTCTCGGTATATGCATGCCCTTGAAGCTCTTACTGCTGATGCATAACCCAGTCAGCGCGGTCGCTCGCTCTGGTGAAGCTGAGCGCACGGCGGAGATGTGGGAAGAAGGCGGCGGCGAGCGACAGCGACTACTGCTGTCAGGAAGACAGTGGCGATGGCAGAGAATGCATGCGTAACAGCTCAACAGCAGCAGCAGCAGAGATCGACGCGTTGCGTGTGTGCAAAAAATGAATGGCAGCGTTTGACTTCTTCTTCATAAAGTGAAGTATATTAGGATGTAACAGATGCGATCGACCAATAAGCAGCGTTTGACCAAGTGAAAAGGTAAGGAATGCACTTAGCACAAGCGTGGCATACCTGCAGTTTAAACATCAAGGGCTGCAGCTTCTTGTCCTAACAGACGATGCTCGCATCAGCTGCCATCGAGAGGACACTCTTGTTGTGCAAATGGAAACAGCGCAAGATGTACAAAAGGCGCTTGAGCACACATACAGGCTTTCTCGAATGTCCGTCCCAGGAACGAGCGACATATAAACACAGCGCGAGCATGCAGGTGACCAAGCGCGGAACAAAACGTCAAGAAGCAATATTGATTAACGTGTGGTGACGAGCTAGCCGCAGACATTCTTCACTGAAGAAGACTCTCATTGAACCACCTCGTCCGACTTGGTATTTGCTGCGCGAGGTGACCAAAAGAAGAGTTGGCTCGCTAGACCGGCTCAAAGATAGCAGCTTCGATACATCGGGTGGGTCTCACTGGTTGCACATGTTATGCGCTGGAGCGCAGCGTTCAGGACCTCTCTATTAATACGATGGTGAGGAGATAGCTCAACATGCGACGTAGCAGCAGCAAGCTCCCAGCGCTATTTCTCTCCCACTCTAGAACTTCCATCAGTTCAGCTTCTGCTTCAGTCTCTCCTCTCTCCTCCTCATCTACACGTGGCTTCTTCAAACATGGCCTTGAGGCTCCAAGCTTTCGCTCTCCTTGCTGCTGTGCTTGGGCTCCACTCGTTGTCTGCAAGCGCCCATCCTGGTGGTCATTACCAGCACGAGGTCCAAGCCCAGCACCGACAGCTGCTTGCAAGGGATGGAAGGCGAGCACTGCTTGCGTGTGCCAACTCGCACCACACGCGGCAGCTTCAAGAACGAACCATTAGTCGCCGCACAGCCAAGCTCGAGCAGCTCCGCCGTCAGCTGAGCGCATCATTGTCGAATAGCCACAAGTCCAAGCTCACGGGGGTTACTGCGGCCAATTCCGACCCAAAGGTTCTCTTTGGCTCGACGCCAAAGTGCATTCTCGAGCCTGAGGTGACTCTGGGGCCGTACTACGTGAGCGGTGAGCTGCTGCGCAACGACGTCCGCGAAAAGCAGCAGGGGGTTGAGCTTTACACAGAACTCCAGATCATCGACGTCAACACATGCCAGCCCGTGGAGAATCTGTACATCGACTTCTGGCACTGCAACGCCACGGGCGTGTACTCGGGCATCGTGGCAAACGGCAACGGCGACACTTCGGACACAGCGAACCTCAACGCGACATTCAACCGTGGCCTGGCACCCACTGATGTGGACGGCGTCGTCACATTCCGCACCACGTTCCCTGGCCACTACACCGGTCGCGCCGTGCACATCCACGTGTTGGGCACTCACAACGGCACGCTGTTGCCCAACAACACATACTCCGGAGGTCTGGCGGCCCACGTGGGGCAAATCTTCTTTGACCAGGACTTGGTCGACTCGGTGCGTAAGACGCCGGCGTACGCGGCCAACGATCAAAAGCTCACACTCAACACCAAGGACGGGATCTTCACCGAAGCATCGGCCTCGGACTTTGATCCCATCGTGGAGTACGTGCTTCTGGGCGACACGGTGGACGCCGGGATCTTCTCGTGGATCTCTATCGGCGTCAACCTGACGCTCGCGAATGCTGTGAGAGAGGCAGCGACCTGGACCGCTGACGGTGGGGTCGTGGTCAATAACAGCGATAGTGGATTTGGCCAAGGTCGTGGCGGCAAAGGAGGCCCACCGCCGATGGGCAACAATGAGATGGATGCTTCAACTGAAACAGCCAAACCGGTGTCGTTCGTTGGCCGCAACGTCGCTATTCTGTTCCTGCTGTTCCTCGGCTTTCTCGTGTCGCCCTACAACCGCTGGATCCCCGTGCCTTGTCGCCTTGGAGGCGAGAGCGGCGGTGATGCGAGTGCATCAACCAAATACGCCCAGATCAGCCGCACCTGAGCTAGCACGATGCCTTAGGTACTGACTTAGTATTTCGACTTGAATGCGGTACCCTGGGAGTATATGAATCCATCATTACGTCATCCCAGAGACCGATATTTTCTTGTGTCTTGGCAGTTGAGATTGGCAATCGCTTTTTGACTTGCCAGTTTCTCACAAGCCTGTCAGTCATTTAGTCTATCAGTCAGTCTCTTACCTAGAAAGGAGCAAATCTGGGAGTCGGGAATCTGCCAGTTACTCCAGTTGAGGTTGACCCCTTCTTTCGCGAATCTGCCAAGTAGCAACCACTTCACTACCAAGTCGCGATGACCAGCGCTTCCTCGTCTTCGTCCTCATCGCCGTTCGTGGTGCTCTCAGTCCTCGCGCAAGTATCGCTCACCCGCGTTGGCCTGAAAACAATGGCAGCTCTCGTGCGCTCAGGGCTTTGATGACCGACTTGCGTGGTGTGGAGAGCTTGGATGGCGCCAAGCAGCGGGTGAAGGAGAGACTGATCGTGTACCTCAAATTTCGCTACACAAGGTAAAAGGACCTCAAGATGATCTACGACCTCAATGCCAGTGAAATTGCTGAGGGCAGTCAGTGGACATTGCCAAGTGCAGACTCAACATGGGTACGCGCTACGTGTTCGACACGGACCTGAGCGACCGCGCGAGCTTCCGACAGCGCGTGTTTGAGGAAGTGGACGCCAGCGCTGAGCAGTTTGAACGAACCAAGAGCTCACTGAGTCTGATTACCGACAGCGATGGAGTGGTGACACCACACGTGTTGCTCGTTGTGAGATCGCCTCTCAAACTTGAAGGTGGGATTATTGAGAAGACCTGGCACACGCGAGAGGTTGTAGTGGAAGACTTTCGAGCTCCACACTTCAATAAGGAAGAAGATAGTTGAAATCACGAAGTCACTCGGCGTGCTTGCTGCTGCCCTTTCGCTATTGCATGCCTCGCGGATGGAGCAATACGTACGTACGTACATTTCATACCAGTGTCTGTGTGTATGTGCTCTTGATATACGGTGCATGCTGTTTGCTACCGCAGCATACGAACCTATAAGTCTGCACTTATTTGCTGCCATGTTAGCCTCAAACTGCCATTGGAATCGCGAAAGCCAAACATGACATCGCAATGGCAGCCTGCACGCAGACATACAACGCTCAGATGGTGTTCATCAATCAGAGCAGTCGAACGTGGGGCACCATACTCACAAGCTGCCATACAAACAGTGTCGTATAGCAATACCAGCTTTGCCAGGCGAAACTTAGCCCTCATCCGGAGTTGTGAAGCGCCAGTGTCCTGCCAGACGCTCGTGTCACGCTTCAGTAAGATCATGATGGCATCATCGTTCTGCCATAAGCCAGAGTCTATCTCTCGTGCATCGGGAACGAGCCCTTCACGCGTTGCGTTTCTATGGCTACGTTGGGTCTACATCAGGTAGACACCCTGACGGCAAATGTCCAAGCATGAAGCTCTTAACATAATTCCCAATTTCCAACTCTTTACAGCAATTTCTTCATATTTCTCTTAATGGACACCATCTTTGTTATCTTGTCGGCGTTATTATACCAGCAGCTCAGTAGAACTCGGCGAGGTCCAGTCCCTGGGCCTTGAGATCTGTGGAGATGACCTTGGCGTTCAGCCCGCTGTTGGAGCCCACGGACGTGCATCCGCCGCAGCGGTGGACACCGATAACCGTATAATCGGTGGCGCTGATCACGGGTGCACCCGAGGAGCCGCCCACCGTGTCAGCCGTGTACGTGATCTGGTCGGCCACCTTTCCACTGCACGCGAGCTTGGCGACGCCCACCTGGGCCGTGATAGCCTTGCCGTCGTTCTTCGTTGAGACGCGCTTGGCGTACGCGTTTGGGTGGTGCGGGATGAAGAGCTCTTCATTACTGGTAGCGCCAGCCGCCCGGAGCTTCAGAAAACCAAACTTGGTCACAAGGTTCGCGTTCGCCGACAAGTCGAGCTTGACGATCGCGTAGTCGAGCGCGATGTTCACAGCATAGAGCTGGCTGTTGCGCAAAAAGTCTGAGCCCTGGGCGCCCATCTGGATCTTTGAGTCGTCGGTGCACTCGGCAGTTTCGGCGCCGAACTCGATGATCGCCTCCTGCGCGGCCTTGGACGTGCGGATGCAGTGCGCCGCCGTGAGGAAGTACCCACTTGGCCCCAGGATCGCCCCCGAGCACGGCACCGTGCCGTTGATGAGTACGCGCGCGACCGCCTGGGTCTTGAGGTACACCTGTATGTCCTTTGGATTGTCCGTGATGAAGCACTTGGCTGGCTGCGAGTCATCCGTACCACAGTTCTCCTCCTGTGCTGTCGCGTCCATGCCTTTGTAGCCGTCCACCGATATTGCAAAGCCACTGGCTGTGCGTTGCGCAGCGGTCAGACCCTTCGCGGGGGTGAGCTCGATCTGCACGTAGTTGCCGGCGATGGGGCGCGACCAGAACCCGCCCGAGGCCGACTCCGTCGCGGCCGTGATCGTGTAGTTCTCATTCTGCTTGCCTCGGATCACGAGTTTGTCGCCCTCGGCGAGCTTGAGTGTGCTAAAATGCACCGCGAGACTCTTGGCGTTGTCGCTGCTCGAGAGCTTAAACTGCGAGGGCGTGTTGTCGGCCGAGGCCGTCACTGTGAGGGGCTTCTGCAGCGCCACCATGGCGGACGCCAGGTCGATCGACAGCGGCGCCTTGTCGGAGGAGCTCGTTGTCGCCGCTGGCGCTGCTGTGACTGCGCCTGGTGCTACTGCTGTTGAAGCGGATGCTGACGCTGTGGACGAGCCTGTAGGCGGCAGGATAACGCTCTCAGAGCCCTCCTGTGCGCTTGCGCCCGCGACTACGAGCGCCACGCAGAGCGCCGTCATCGCACGCCGGAGCAGCATGCTGTCGCGTCAGCAGGTTAATAGGCGCGTCCTGATTATTAGCGCTGTGCTCACACGCAGACAGTGAGCGCCGGCGTCGTGTGAAGGTAGAGCGCGGCTTGTGGGGCGCAATAGAACGAATGAGCGGAGCTCCTCGTGAACGCAGGCGCAGCATCTGCCGCTCCCATCGCTGGGTTGCATCCTATGCAGTTCGTCCTGAACATCTGGTGAGATGCATGGCGTCACAAAAGAGGCAGCGGTCACTATAAAAAATGAATGACTATAGTGAAAGTAGGCTTACATAACTGTTAGACCAATCCCAAAAGAGTGACATCTTACTTTCCTTTCCGATTCTGTTCTTCATGGATCGTGATTCTCACGGTCTGAACTTCTTGGCTGAGAGTTGAAAGCAAAGCCTGCAATGCGATCGGTCCATGGCGACAGACCTCTCGCACTGCCTCATGAGCCTCGTGAGCGTTTCTCTGTGCTTAATGCTTCACTCTGTGGCTAGTGGACTGCTCAGGTGACTACACCAAAGGCTTTGAAAAAGCACTACTATCATAGCAGCGCCTTCATGCTGCCAGCCTGACTGACTGGCAGGCCCGTTCTTGTGTCGCAGCTGGCGCAACAGGTCGGCACGTTGAAGCAATCGCTTGGATTTCACTTCGGGCAGCTCCGGTTGAAGCAAATGGAGTAGGA